>JABXWE010023349.1:0-12136 GCA_014611495.1 Limonius californicus | reverse complement strand
AGGGTGAGCGAAACTCGATGTCTCAGCCCTATCATAAGAAAAGGAAAAACGATAGAGAAAATCTGAAAAGAGGTTCTTAAATGGGATTGAGTAAGGCCCGTTTTAAGCCAAATTTGCATATTTTTCCATATTTGGAAACTGAAGTAATGACGTCATCAAATTAATTTTTTTCAGAAACATACCTATATTTTGGCATATTTAAAAAGAGCTAATTTTTCTGAACAAATTTTGTAAATAAAAAAATTTGCTATCTTTTTCCGTTAAAAAATTATAAGCAAATTTGTAAAAAAAGTATTATCAAAAATTCGCAATCGTCACGATTTAAACAAGTAGCCTTTGGAAGCAAATAGCAAAGTCGCATCTGTCAATAATTAAACATTATTAATTAGTATTAATTATTAATTTAATATCAAAAAACACATAATATGTTACTACTATTACCACAGAAAGAAACAAAGTATGTAGGCAATCACTACAACAAATTTTCAATGTAACCACCTCTTACTTCTAAACACTGATCCAATCTCCGCCTTACTTCTCTCACTGAAGCCTTACGTAACATTTCTCTAGATAGTTCATCGCAAGCATTTCTTTTAAATGTTCCAAGTTAACAGATGGTGTTCTGTAAACTTTATTTTTCAATGTTCCCCACAAGAAGAAGTCTAGTGGGGTCAAGTCCGGTGGTTGAGGCCCTCACTGTATCGGTCCATTTATCCAATTTTCTCCATAAGTTTCATTTAAATATTGTTGGACAATTCTTGCTTTATGCGGTGGAGCTCCGTCATGCTGGAAACGCATGTTTTCTCGCATCTGTAATGGCACATTTTCGAGAAGCACAGGCAGTTGTTTTTGAAGAAATTGCAAATATCGCTCACTATGTAAAACTCCTTTTAAAAATATGGACCAATCAAATACCCATTAATAATACCACACCAAACGTTAATTCCGAAGTGTCCTTGGTTTTCAATCGGATTGACAAAATGTGGATTTTCAGTAGCCCAAAAATGTTCATTTTTGTATTGGGCTTACCCTTACTAACAAAACGGCTTTCGTCCGTCCACAACACATGCTGAAAAAACCGACTTTGCTATTTGTTTCCAAAGGCTACTTGTTTAAATCGTGACGATTGCGAATTTCTGATAATACTTTTTTTTTACAAATTTGCTTATAATTTTTTAACGGAAAAAGATAGCAAATTTTTTTCTCTACAAAATGTGTTCAGAAAAATTAGCTCTTTTTAAATATGCCAAAATATAGGTATGTTTCTGGAAAAAATAAATTTGAAGACGTCATTACTTCCGTTTCCAAATATGGAAAAATATGCAAATTTGACTTAAAACGGGCCTTACTCAATGCCATTTAAGAACCTCTTTTCAGATTTTCTCTATCGTTTTTCCTTTTCTTATGATAGAGCTGAGACATCGAGTTTCGCTCACCCTGTACAGACTCCTAAAGGACATGGGATTTATCTACCAGAACAGGACAAGACGTGCACTGTTGATCGAGAAATCAGAGATCATTGAGTGGAGACACAGATATCTTCGTGCGATACGGAATTATCGTCGGGGCGATTTCAATATTGTTTACCTTGACGAGTCGTGGGTTAACATTGGCAAACTGTCAATAAAGAATGGGCCGACACCACAATTAAATCACACAAGGATGCATTCATTCGAGGGCTGTCCACCGGATTAAAAGCTCCAATGCTCCAGCGTCACAAGGTCCGCGGTTTGTGTTAGTTCACGCAGGAAGCAAGAACGGGTTCGTTGCTGGGGCGGAATTGACTTTTTTAGCCAAGATTATCACGACGAGATGGACGGCGAAGTATATGAGGAGTGGTTCGAAACTAAGCTAATACCTAATCTACCAAATAAAACCGTGGTAGTAATGGATAATGCATCCTATCGTAGCAGGAAATTAGAACAGATACCTAACACTTCTTCTAACAAGAAACAATAAAGGACTGGCTTATAGCCAAAGATTTGCATTTTGAAGAAGATTACTTAAAACGCGAATTGTTAGAGGTAGTGAATATACACAAACAACAGTTTAATGGGTACAAAATCGAAAACATTGCAAAAAAACATGATGTCAAAATACTGCGGTTATCCCCATACCACTGCGAGTTAAATCCCATCGAGATGTCATGAAACCAAGTTAAAGGATACGTTGCAAGAAAAAATTCTACATTCAAGGAAGCGAATGTACGAAATTTAATTAAAGAAGCTTACGAGAATGTTACACCACAAAATTGGACGAATCATGTGCATCACACACAGAAAATCGAAGAAAAATGTGGCAAGTAGATAATCTTATGGACGACGTACAACCACTTATTATAAATATCAATAGTGGTGATAGTGATAGCGATCTGGAAATAGAAAGTGATAGTGATGACGAATAATTTTAAAGGAAATTCCAATTTATAATTCTTGATTTTTATTTACAAATTTTGTACAATTTTGTATTTTCTTATAAGCAATATTGAATAAACATAATATTTCAGTTTTTTATTGTGAATTATCTTTTCAACTTAAGCAATCAGCAATCAGTTATGTATTTGAAATTAACTGTTGTGTACACAATGAGATTTTAAGGGTTCAAGTAAGAGATTAAAATGTTAAATATCTTGTAGCTTAAGCGACACACAATGACAGAAGGTGCGTGCGGTCAAGAATGAGGGTTGGGGTACCTTTTGTTTGAACGGCGGAGATTTGACAACAACGTGCTAGGTAAGACTAACACTGCACTCTAAGTCTGGTATAAACTATAGGTACTAATTTCGTTCTAGTATTTTTCTGCTGCTCCCCTCGCCGCTTTGAGGACACATAGTTCGTGAAACGCTGCTTTAGTATATTTGGCATTCGGCCTGTAAAGTAAAGTACAGCGCGAAACGTATACTTACGAAATAGGAAGTAATCATCCTTTAAAAAATGTTTAAATGAAAAATGAATTAGACCATATCAAAGAAATCGAGAAGATTACAGAAATAGCTTGTAAAGGTTTTATCGATATGAGATGGGTATTTGGTATTGTGCAACCCAAAGTTAGCAGCGTATATTAGACAGAATAAGGACTTTAAGGTGCTCGTATATAATCTAATATACAAAAACCGAAAAGATATTGATGCAGTTTGAAATGTCCAAAAAGAATATTCCGGTAGTAAAGCTCAAGTAGGATAAAAAAACTTGCAAAGATACCCAAACCTATTATCTATCTGTTGTTGAGTCATATTTTGGATAATCCTATGCCATTCTGATAAACTGTACAGTTTGGTATTTTGGTAATAAAGTTTTATTACCGAGCTTTAGCAAAAGCGTGGTCTCATAAAAAAATAGAAGACAATGCTTACATATTTATATGTATAAAAGCAGGAAAAAGCGAAGAATCAGAAAATACAATAATATATAGATTATAGGGCATTCCATAAAAAAAAACAAAGTTGTTAGCAATATTTCAGTAATGCGATGCTCGATTGTTTTTTGATAAAAATATTCCCTATTAAGAATTAGTCAACAAAGCATTTCTTAATTTTTCGATCTCTTTAAAAACAACAAGGTTACAGTAGAATCTAACATTTTCATGTGATGACACTGTACTTTGGGCCAGATATGGTCTAAGCACATATCTGGAAAACCGCGTCCTAGATTTCACGCAATCAAAATATAATACAATACAAAATGATTCATACCTAAAAGCAACACTCTCGTAACAATTAGGTTTCAATTGGCCATATTAGTGTAGAAGATATGGTCAAAATATTCTGAAATACAAAGGTGTGAAATATTTTTGAGCGCTACTGTATATGCAATTTTATTGTATCTACTTTTAAATTGTAATAAGTAAGTCTTACTCAAAGGTATATATTGTATATTCTACGTGAATGTATTGCGCTACGCCGAATATGTGAATTTTCACACAGTTTTCTCGCTAAACTTGATTAGACCTTTACATAGAACTTGGAGAATCTATAAAAAAGAAATGGATGTACTTCAACGTAAAATGTATAAACTGCCAGACTAAATTGTAAATTGTTAATAAAAATAAATAAATAAAAATAATGCGATGGTCGTTTATAAAATATTTCCGTTCATTTTCGCGTATTAAGTGGCACCATGCAGAAAACATTTGATGTTCAAATGAGGCAGATGATCGTACATACAATAAGCCAAAATACTATGTGTCCCCAATTTAATGAGTAAATTCCCTATTTTTATAGCTTAGCTACTTCTTCTTCTTCTTCTGTGTATAGGTCAATGGCCTGTTAATTTCCTGCAGTGGAGTAGGTTCTGTGAGCCCTCTTTGCACGTGTATGCCGGGCAAGAGGTTAACCTAACCCGTCGAACAGAGAACAGATAGCTTAGCTACTGTTTAGAAATATTTACAAATCAGGCATTTCTCAGTTCAATCTTGGAGAAAATCAACTATACCTTCAAATGCTTGTTTATTAAAGTTCTTTATTTAATCGCCGATTAATACAATTTATTGCTTATTATTATTTTTCTGATTTGATTTTAGAGGATCTACCCTTGTCGCAAATGGATCGTATAGTGGAGCCTTTTATTGTGCTGTTATCATTACTAGTTGTGCTGGTTTTGGAAAAACGCCTCCCGACACTACAGATGAAATAATACTAACTATTGTCATTTGGCTGTTGTCGAAATTATTGCTTATCCTATTCATAGGTATAATAAATCAAACACACCCTTTCATTAAAAAAACTAATATGTTAATTTTAGGTCGATTGGTTCAAGTTTTAAAAGCGATGACATCCGCAAATTATAAGTATATCGAAATGGTTCGCCAACTACGTGAGTATATGCGGTATAAGCAATTGCCAGAATACATGCAGAGGCGATTACTAACGTATTATGAATTTCGTTTCCAAAAGAGTTATTTCAGAGAAAGCGAAATATTAGCTACCATTTCGGGACAACTACGTCAGGTTTTCTTAATATAACCATAAATCAATTGTATATGTAATATTTAATAACTACAGGAACTTGTAATGCACAGTTGTCGAAAACTAGTAGAAAATGTAGCGTTTTTCAAAAATCTACCCCTTACTCTTCTAGTAAGGATCGTATCGTGTCTTCGTTCAGAAGTGTTTCTAATAAATGATGTAATTGTTAGAGCTAACACTCCTGGAAACTGTATGTTTTTTATTGCTAGTGGAACTGTTGCAGTATTTACCTCTTCTGGTAGAGAGGTAGACGTTGTTAACTAAATAATTACTTCCTCTATTGATATTAAGCTTTAACTCAGATATGCCATTTAGAAGATGGAGCTCATTTTGGAGAAATAGCACTTGTTATGCGAGATGAATTACGTGTTGCTTCTGTAATTGCTGTGGAGGTTTGTGAATTGTACAGACTTGATCGAAAAGAGTTTGTTCGGGCAATTCATCCCTATCCTGATTTACTTGATAACATACAACGCATTGCTGCTGATCGCATGGAAAGGACAACTATGCTTGACGAACATAACAGGCGTGAAATGGCTAGTAGAAGATTATATTAATGTATTAAGTTCCTTAGGTGTTTTTGAAATATTATAGTTCTATAATACATAAAATGATAATGATAATCTGATCTGTTGTTTATTGTCCTATAGTTTTTTATTGATTTGGATTGTAATATTCAGCAATAATCAAAAAATGCCTGTTCAATTAATGTCAATGTTACCATAAAAGACATAAATATATTAAATCAGATATGAGTAAAACTACTTTATCTAATTTTGACACATAAAGTGACACTTTTCAAACCTGTCTGACGTTAGGAAACGCTTTACTTTTCGTAACTAGTTACGTAATGAAAAATATTTCGTAACCAGTGATGAAAAAGTCATTTCATTACCAGTTAATATAGCATGGAAACTGTCATTATTAATTTAATACGACTTATGTCGTATGGCGCTTCTAAGGAAATTAGTTAGGACGTTTAATGACAAATCAATTGGAAAATTATAAAACTTTGTTTTGGTCAAAATTAGATAAAATCTTGTATGCAACACGTTATGAAATCTTATTTTGTGTAACTCATGGCATTTTGCAGAATCTTGCTCGCTATGCTCGCTCGTTCTGCAAATATTCCATTTCGTTACACAAAATATCCCTTTTCATAACTAGTTATGCATAAATACGACGGAACGTAACATTGGGTTTTTAAATGTCTGCAATTTCCAGTGATATCTGACTGTGATAGTAAAACGTTGCACTAATTATAAAACAAACATGTTGTGTGGCAAGTAAAATAGTTGGAAAAACTTACTGGTACGTATTACCTATTAAATAATAATGAAAACAATTCTACTTGAACCGATATCTTTGGGAAAAAAGATCATAGCATGAAGCACAAAAAAGTTATGATGTGTTAAAGAGTAGAAAAGTGCTGTAGGTGGCGCCCTCTACTATGTAACAGAAAAACAATTAAAAATTTGAATTCCTCGCGTCAAAAAACCCCTAACTTCCAAAATTTGTTGAAATATTTACATTTGTTCAAAAATTATTAGAGAAAATCAAAAATAAAAATTTAACTTTGACACCCTGTGTCTTGGTTATTATTAACATTTGGACTATGGTTTAGTAGACAAATCGTAATATTTATACACAAAGAATCTGCTATTACCGTATGGCCCCTTAGTTCTGGGACACCCTGTATATAGTCTTTGCTGCAGGTTTCCCTCCGACATTGACTTGGTTATATGTACTGTCTCCATGTTGTTCTAGGGCGTCCTCTTCTTCTCCTTTCGCTTGGTACCCATTCTATTATGTATTATCTTCGGTAGTTTGTCATCCTCCACTAGATTAATATGTTTCCGCCGTATTTCTTCTATTACTGTTTTTTCCTTACTAACAATATGTCGTATCTCCTCATTTCTTATATTATCTTCTAAGGAAATCCATTTCAGTCGGCAATAGTTTTTGCTCCATGTTCGTATTATTCTGCTAAACCTCGCAGCCGTTTGTGAGTGTGTATGCTCTTTGTGCCCCCTTCATAGATATGCATTTTTGTTTTTGTTGTTATATTTTTCCACCCGAGGACCGAATTTGAAGCGCCAGTTATTTTTCGAGCACTGTTTATTCTGCTAGTAATCGTTCTTTCTTTTTTCCCCATATCCTCAATCTTAGCTCATAAGTATCGTAGTTATTACAGCTATTCATCTGTTTGCCGTCCTCCATTTGTATGTCTTGAGTTAGGCCACCTATGCACATATATTCAGTCTTTTTGAAATTAATTGCCAGTCCCCAACTGGAGTATTCCTTGTATAATTTCCTGACTATGCAGTCGATGTCGTCATAATCTTGAGAGATTACCACTTGGTCATCTGCAGTGTAGTGTGAAAAGGATTCTATCGCCAATTGGAATGCCCATTTCTTCGAACTTCCTTCTCCATTGATTTAGTGCTGCATCTGTAGGTGTATTAATGCATTTAAATTATTCAGCAGTAGAGATTTAAAGTTTAATTTGTTGTTAGGCGTTTAACTATCTGTGTAAAAACATGTTTGATCAAAAGTTTTTTCAAATTTTAATATTACGAGGGCGGGTCAATAAGTCCCTGACTTTTTGAATGAAACACAGGTTTTTGGATAAAAAAAATCATTTTATTTTTCAACATAGTCTCCTTTGAGCTCTATACACTTTGTCCAACATTTCTCCAATTTTTTTATCTCTTCCAAAAAATAAGATTTGTCGAGGTTATAAAAATAGGTATTTGTTTGTGAGATGATTTCATCGTTGGAGTCAAATCTCTTTCCACCGAGCCATTTCTTCAGGTTTGGAAACAAGAAATAGTCACTCGGGTCTAAATCCGGAGAACAGGGCGGATGAGGGAGCAATTCGTAGCTTTCTCATACCCAAGTGATCATTCAAAATTGAAACCACTGAGCCATGTGATATGCCTGTGGCTTCCACAATCTCCGATCGGCCAACACCGTATCGTGAATTTTTTCAATTGTTTCGTGTGTACGAGACCTCATCTGGGCGTCCAGAACCTTCGGCATCTTCCGTGCTTGTACGGCCACAACGAAATTCAGTAAACCACTTTTTTACCATTGAAATTGATGGTGCAGAGTTCCCATAGAATTTATCAAGCTTAGCCTTGGTTTGAGTGATGGTTTTTTTCCGCAAAAAATAATGCTTAATGAGAACACTTTTTTCCATTTTCTCCGCAAATCACGCGGTAGTCTGCTATCAATGGCTGTCAAACACAAACTAAATGACGCAGCTTGTTCAAATTTTGACAGGAGTCAACTGACAGATGCCTGTTGACAGGAGCAGTGTTGCCCTTTGAGTTAAGAGGCGGGAAATTCCAAAAGTCACGGACTTATTGACCCGCCCTCGTATTTTATTGTACCACACTTACAGGATTTAACAAACAAAAATTTGCAGTCCCAATTTTGTTCTGATAGCTTAATTTGATAGCATTATAATAAATTCTAGCAAGTTTCATTCCTATTCAGGACAAAAGCTTTACTTTCTAGCTTCCATTGCGTTTTCGCCTATCTTCTCTAACCAATTCTTGCTTACTACGTTGTCCATTTCATCTACTCACCTTGTTAATAGATGTCTTCATATCTTTTCTTCATTTGTTGACTGCTAATTAGTAGTTAAGTTCGTCTATCTTCCCACTGTAGGTTTTCCCACATATCGACCCACCACATCCATTACTCCCGTTCTCTTATATTGCATTAGTTTTTACTCTATCTTTAACTTAATATCTTAATCATCTCCAATTACTATTACACAAAGTTCCTTTCTTTTCAGCTCTGTAATTGCCTCTCCTATACCCTCCTTCTGCTACCTCTATTTGCACCGATACATTCTATCTCTTAATCCCAGTATTTTTGCTACCGCATCTAATTTTTTTATCGTTTTAAAATATATCTAGATTAAATAAAACAATAATATCCAAAGTAGTTTTTATTATAAATATGAAACAAATTGGTTTAACAAAAGTTATGAAATCTTAAACTTATTTATATTTTAACATTTCATTCCTTCTGCTTTAACATCAAACTACATAACTGTGTTTATGTTAAAAACTAATATTAACCACATACTTGGTAGCTTTGTTACACTTTTTGCTACTAATTTTAGTAAGTCAGCGATTGTTTACTAAAATAAATCTGAAATTTGTACATTTTGGAGTTTCCCGATAACTTGCTGGAAATAAATTTTATAATTTAAGCTTTTTTTTATGCAAATGAATTATTTTTTTATTTACTATTGTGTGGTGCATACTTCAAGAAAATGTAATAATTTCAATATATTACTACAGGATTTTATATGATACTTGTCAGAAAAAATAATCAGATATAAAGCAGCTTTTATTATCAGATGTTAATATCAATTTCACGGCTATTCTGCATCCATTATCCTATTCTTGTCTACCAAAGATAGCACAATCAACAAATGTTGCAGGAAATAACAGCAATATTCATAGCAATTATTCACATGGTACATTCCGTTTTAAATACAATGGAAATCTTCGAATTACTGTTGTACTTTGGCAAAATAGAAAAATATTATTGTTCGAAATTGGGACAATTTTTTAGCATGCATTTAATTTACTCAATTTTTTGTTGCAATGAAAAATTACTGGGAACAATTAAAGTTTTACTCAAATTAAGTTTTCAGCAAGTGGTTGTTGAATTTTTTTACAACATCCTATTGATCACATAATCTGATTCATTTCATTCCAGTTTCTCATTATGAAAGACTAAACATAAACATTTATACTTTTATTTTGTCACCCTAAATTTTTCATAATTTATAAGTAACATATTTGTAAAATTATTATATGTATTAAAAAAGTCCCAGGTTGGGGGATTGAAATTGAATTTCTTAAGTCAGATTATAATTACTGCATCTCATGCAAATATTACAACTGAAAATACGAGGAAAGGATGCTGAAAGGTTTCTTGGGAATGTGCAAGTTAAAACCTTTCTTCCCAAAAAACCAATTTAAGTAATTTGACTATTTTTTTGTATTTTTTTACCTGTATGCAAACTGTTTATAGATACAAATATACAGTTATGCAACATAGAAGCCTTACAAAATCAGCAAACAGTACAATATTTGCCACATACTAAAATGATTAACTAAATATTCAAAATATATTTGCCTTAAAAATCCAACTAATACTATTAATTAAATATGACTACAGCTATTTATTTACAGTTTTAAAAGATTACATAAAATTTTCTTAAAGTTCCAATGCTGCACATTAATCGTTAAGTTCAACAATTTCATTTGAAATCGTAGGTGCATTTTGATTAGTTAAATTTGCTCGCAATGCACTTTCATAATCAAATCCTGTACTTGGTCCAGCGTTACGCTGTTGCGCAAAGCGTTGCTGCAGCATGCGAAGTTGTTGTTGCATATAATACTCCTGCAGTCTTTGTTCTTGGCTCGCTTGCATCAGCCTTAATTCATTTACAACCCGGTTAAACAACTGAAAAAATGATTTGTGTAAGTACATGTAGGTTATGTTATTTAATTTATATTTAAGGATAGAGGATTGAGATAATGCTATAAAGTCGAGGAGTAAAACTGCTAAATATGATATAAAATGTATATGAAGTAAAAAGGGTAGGTCGAAGACTGTCCTTACAAGTTTAATTATGTTTTGTACTGTTTTTGTTCGTAAATGAAAATATTATTTTCTGAAAACAAGGAACAAACAAGGAACACACAAGAAAAGTTAAGCCACAGAAATACAATAGTTTCTGTATTTTGTTTATTTCATTGGTATGTATGCAACCGTAAATTTTTTGTGTTTTGTTTTGTAAATGCTCTGAAAATATTTTTGGATAACACAAAACAGAAAAAAAATTCTAAGTAGATTGGGTATAGTTTTATTTCTATTTTCCCATTTCTAAATTTGATTATTCCATAGTTTGAGTATTTAGTTATTGCTTATGTAATTGTTTTGTAAAAGAACTACACACTGTTGGAGTATCCAAGTTACCTTACACAAAAATTTCAATACAAATAATACATATTTTTAATTTTGCTTCTTTAGATTTTGCATTTCTTGTTGGATTTAATCGTTTTGTAGATGAACTACAAATGTTTTGAAAAATGCATAACAGAAAACAAAATACAGAGATATTTGTAGTTTCTGATTGTTGCATACTGTTTCAAATTTGTTCTTGAATATTTATTTCACTGTTTTGTAAATGAACTGCATATTTATTGAAAAAGCGACAAAGCATATTTGTATATATAAAATTCTAATATTTATTACTATTTCACTAGGGCCAATTTTTATTCAATAAATATAATCCTTAAAATTCTTAAATTCAATAGGTGCCTCTGCACTGTGGTAAATTATACAGCCTGTTTCAGAGTAAGCGCCTTATTTTTTTTTTAGCCACACTATGGGTACTACTTTCAAAATATTTGGCAGTAATATCTTTCAGGACATTCTCTACACGATGGTGATCAGCGCCGGATTTAAGCATAAGCAACATAAGCAGCTGCTTAGGGGCCCGCACCACAAGTAAAAAAATATAAAAAATATATTGTTACGCCACTGTGTTGCGTATCAGAATGTCCTAGTGCCATGATGAATCACCCAGAGCGCTCGTGTGGTTCGCGATTAAACTGGAATGAACTGGAGAATGCATCTCGAAATTTCTAGGTATACGGTCACGAGAATATAAGCCTGTAGACGCGGCTGTGATTAGGCAGTTTTGACTTGGCGACCTTGGCGTTAGTTACGTTCCCATTGTGCTTGTATCGTACAAGAAAAAAAATAGGGGGCCCGCACTATAAAATTTGCTTAGGGGCCCGTAAGGTCTAAATCCGGCGCTGATGGTGATATCAGATTTTCAATTGGATAAATTATTTCAAAATGGCGACTTTCAACTTTTTTTTTAAATGGAATGCCATCATTTTCTTTTATTATTGAGATCCTAAAAACATTCTTTTTACGATAGTATTTCGTTTTTCTTAAAAATTCATTTCTTTCCCTATCAAAAAGCAAACTAACATTTTAATCTAGTAGCGCATGAATGTTTTATACTCGATGTTATTTTTGTCCAATATCAAGTAGCGGTAGACACAAAAGAAACAATTAAACTTTAATCTAGTAGTCAAACGTCAATCAATGCAATTTAGTTGTCAG
>JABXWE010023348.1:0-29425 GCA_014611495.1 Limonius californicus | reverse complement strand
TCTGTTTGAAACAGTACGCGTAATAGTTGTAGCTAACAACTGCTATTTACTTTGTTTATATTGTTCTGTTACATGTTTAAATATGTTTAAATATGTATACGTAACTTGCCAATTTTATCACAAGCATAAGAAAAAGCAACACATTTATTCCAAGTAATCTCGATTTACTTTCATACACACAACGTTTTAAACGTTTTTGAAAACAGGCGGCTAAGATTTTTAAAGACACTGCTTTCAATTCGGCGATTATATTTTTTTAAATGCCTTTTATATCTCGAGGTGGATTCTCTCTTATAACTGTTTTTACTTTAGCAAAGTGAAAAATGTAATGTAGTGAAATGCTGGTGTCAAATCAGGTGATTGATCATAGTAACGCCTTGTTTAATTAGAAACAATTACGCAATCCGTGAGAAATGGGCAGGTACGTAATACGAAGCAACGACCCTTTCCTCGAAATTGACAAATGGGTTTCAGTAACATCTTCATTAATTCAACGTAAAATACGTTATCTACTGTTCATCCCTCAGCAGAATTACATATGAATCTTACCATGTTTATCAAAAAAGATAATCACCACGTTTTGTGGCGTGGTGATGGTTTTCCCATCCATTACATGCTATGGCATGCGTCTCAGTATTATACTGAAATACCCATGACTTACCACTGGTGTCAATGCAGTTAATAAAGTTTGTATTGTCACAAGTCGGAACAAAGTCCGCGCGCGATGCAACTCTTCTCTGTTTTTACTCTGTAAAAATGTCCGTGAAGAACTTTGCAAACATTTTCTACTTTCCCAAACCGCCATGTAAAATTTATCGGATCGTCTCCTTGATGTACAACTCATCTGTCATCATTCGGAGAATCATTCCGTGATCTTCTGCCAAAATTCCACAAACTCCTTCTACCGAATTTCGAGAAATCGATGGACGTCCAGTTCGAGTGTCATCTTGAACATCCTCAGGCCCACCCGTACATTTTTTAATTTATTGCTAGATCAGAATACACAATGCTGTACGTAGTATTGATAAGATATACCTATTCATCATCATCATCATTGCTAAGCTTCTTGTCCTACTGTCCAGCAGCAGCAAAAGGCAAATTAAGGCACAAAAGTTGAGCTGGCTGGGGCGTATCTCTAGAAAGCATTTAGAAAGAGTATAAATCTATGAAAACAGTCTAGGAGGAGTAACAAAAAGGGGAACACCGAGGAAAAGGTGGTACGAAAAAGTCCAGAAAGACCTACGTGAAGTGGGCATTACAAACTAGAAGCAAGAAGTAAAAAATTGATGAACTGCTTAGGTCTGCTAGGCCTCTTATTCATTGCCATCGTTTTTGTCCCACTGCTGGGCATCGGCCTCTTCTCTGCCACGTGTTTCTCCTCACGCAAATCACCCGCTACAGTGTCGGAATCTGAAAATTTCATGCCATAAGTGTGCAAATGCGTATGATCGGTCTCTTCTCTCCCACATGTTTCTCCTCAGCGCTAAGGTAGAAACACGGGAGACCTACAGTTTAATGTCGAATCCGAACGACAGAAATTCAAGACAAGTTTTTTTGCATTAAGATCCCACGATTGCCGGCCGTATCGGAGAATTGTGTGTGGTGGGTTGCAGGGAAGATTTTTATAAATCTACATTGTACTGCTTAGGTTTCGAACCTTATTCAGAAAGCGAGCGCTCTACTAACTGAGCTACCACCACACACTTAAAGTATACAGTATTTAAGACTAATTGAAATTACCATATTTGTAAAAAGTAAGTTGGTTTAGGAAGTTGCTTGGCATTGAAACTTAGCAGATAGGTGTATCTGTAGGTTATTACTGTAAGATGCTTTTTGCAACGAAAATAGGTTTCTGTATTTATAAATTGAAACAAATAGCCTTCTAGTTGATTAATGTAAACTATTACAAAACATTTAGGTATATAAACACATATAAAGTGTTCCTGTTTGTTTCGCCGAAAATGACCTCTAGCTATTTGATCTCTGTCTTTCTACATGTCTTCTATTAGGTTCTGTTGAGTTCTAATTGCAATAACAGCAATGATAACTATATATATGGTTAACGATTATGTGTACACTAGTGCGAATTTGCTTTCGTTCTTGTGGAATGTGGAACAAGATATCTAGAAATAACGCTTAGTGGTTCACCTAAATTGCATTGCAAATTTTATTATTGTTGCACAATTGTTTACAAGTTGTTTAGTTTTTCTATAGTAAGTAGCGTTATTATATCAATATCGTCAATGTGCCTCAGCCACAACTCCATGTTTGAACCCTAACAGCTATATGTTCCGATTGTGGAAATTTTCTTAGAAACAGTTAATATCATAATTGTTGGTTTATGTGGTAGCATACTTCTAAATGTATACGTATGTATACAGTAGCAGAGTTTTTCAGAAGAATTCCTTTATTTTGCAACATCAGTGCTTTATAACCTGTAATGAAAAACAGGAAAACTATGAACTAACTGTTCAAACAAGAATAACTTTCGACATTTTAAAATAAAATTCCTTCTGACTTAATAGATGCCTTAATTCTTCACAACACGGTGATTGCAATTCTTTGGAAATCTTGAATCAACAAGTTCTTATAGGCAACAATTCCCCATGGACATCAAGCAGCTAGTTGTTGAAAAAAAAAAGCCAAGAGAAAATGGCAACAAACCCCAATAGATAAAATCAGACTAAGCCGTCCCATACAACAGCGGAAGAGAGAAAAACAGGAAATAAAAAACGAATCGGTGAACACCTACTAAAAATCTGACAAACCACAAAGATACTAACGATTCGATATGGAAGGCAATCAAAAACAGCATAAGACCGATAACCCAAGATCCACCACTAAAATCTGGAAACGGTTGGGCAAAAAACAACAAACAGAAGGCAGGTGCCTTCGCTAACCGCCTCGAAAAGCTATTTCAACAAAATGTACAAGTACAAAATAAAGTGCTGTATGCGGAAGAACGAAAACAGGAGGAAGAAATAAAATGGATCACTCCATGAAAAGTGATAAAAGAAATTAAAGAAAACGTGATTTAGAAAAAGCTCCGGGATTTGCTTTAATAACAGTGAAAGTATTTAAACATCTACCTAGAACAAGAAACTAACTTAAGAAATGCAGCATTTCGACTAAAATATGTACCGAATGTATGGAAAGTAGCTGGAGTCATAATAATACAGAAGTCAGGAAAACCGCCGAATGAAACAGCATCATATCGGCCCATCTCGTTCTTATCGATTAAAAGCTATTTAAAGAACTATTACTAATAAACTCAAATCAATAATAGAAATAAAAGAACTGATACCAACACACCAGTTTGGATTCCGAAACCAAGATTCAATTGTAGGGCAAGTTCACAGGGTAATAAATACCATAGAGAAAAGTTTTGAGGAGAAAAAAGTGCGTTTAGATTGCCCAGATTTCTGATAAAGTATGGCATCAATGACTAAATCATAAACTAGAAAAAACACCTGCCTAAACAATTTGCGGAACTTCTGAAGTCTTACATCGCAGACTGTTCAGGGTCAAGCAAGAAGAGGAATACTCCGACTTATACGAAATTAAGGCAATGTATTGTGGTCAATGCTATACCTATTGTACACAACGACAACTAATGAGATAACAATAGCAACTTTCACAGACCATACTGCAATACTAGCGGTAGGCGAAGGACCTGAAGAAACGGGAGAAACATTACTACAAGCCCCAAGCCAGGTGGACAAATCGACAAATGGACAAAACGATAGAGAATAAAACTAAACGAAATCAAGTCAGTGAATATCAACTTCATGAATAAGAAGGATGATTACATGCCAGTGATATTCAACTACAACATCATACCGCAAGCTAATACAGCTAAGTATCTTGGAATAAACTTGGATGCCAAACTACTCTGGAAAAAGCATATAAAGAAGAAAAGAGAAGAACTAAATATAAATTATAGCACAATGTATTGGCTGCTGGGAAGAGACTCACAACTTTCAATACATAACAAGTCACTTCTGTACAACCTAATTTTGGAACCAGTATGGAAATACGGTTGTCAACTTTGGGCCTGCACCAACAAAACTAATATCAAACATATTCAAAATTTCCAGAACAAAGTGCTTAACAATATCGTAGATGCGCCCTGGTACGGTAGAAACAGGGATCTAGGAATAAACATCTTGCCCAGAGGCGTGAAACCGGGCTTCATCACCACGTAAACGTCGAGGTAATCCAACTCCTCGACAATATAGATCTAGTGAGAAGGCTCAAAAAGACCAAACCATTTAAGCTAGTGTAACGAGATGTGACAGTGTCAATCAAATGACCAGAGCAAAAGTGAAGTGGTAACACACGAAAAAGTTCTTGTAAGACAGAACTGAGAGCAAACCAGTTGGTGTTTCATTACTATAACCATTTAGTTATTTGAGTTAGATAAAAATTTCTGGTTAGTCTAGTAGGCTAGTTGAGATGTAACACCTTGTAATAAAGAAAATCAGTTTATACTAAAAAAAAACAAGTTTTTGTAATTTAATGCGAAGTTCAGGTAGTTCGTAGAACGTTTTTCGCTGATTCAGTTTGTGCCATACAAATTAGATCGCAAATGCTTCTTGGTATGTTGGATGGAATCCCTCATACTATTATCGCCAACTGATTAACTCATAGAACGAATATTTATAAATAGTTCTGATTATTAATGCGCTAATATACTAAAATTGATATTGTAAAATGTAATATATAAGAACTTTTTCAATTGTTCTAGCTGTATGTCTGGACACACCATCCTGTTGAAGATATATTCGTTTCCTGGCCGCAACGTTTACTCCATCATCTCTAGCGATTTAATTAATCGGTCACTTTTTTGCTCCATCTCCCATCTTGTGTTCCTATGAAGTGTGCTGCTCACTACCACTTGAAGCTCGTAATGCCAGATGTTCAATTCTTGTTTCGTTTCTTATCTCATCGTTTGCTTTTCTGTTCAGCGACTGCACTCGTAACACTCCCTACATAGTAGATGAGAGAAAATAGTCTCTAAAAACGAACATCAATATAGTTTCCAGTGCTTTTGCTTACATTACAGCGAGCGTTGCAATCAATCCATTCCTGGATGTACGCTACCTCTATTTTCATCATAAAGGATTGAGAACTCTACAGAGCCTCAACAAGTATCTAGGAAGTGTTAGGACGCCTGTTGGGCAGAAAATGAACCGATTGAATAAGGAACAGATCATATTTGAAGACCTTGCACAACTCATAGCAACCTTAAAGTGACAGTGGGCAGGATACCTCATGGAACAAAAGGGATCGAGTGGAGACTAATAACAGGCAGAAGAAACCGCTGCATACCTAGAACTAGATGAACAGACGGCACCCAGAAGATTAGAATATGGCACTGAAAGCTGGGTAAGGTCAAGAGAAGAGTAAAAGTAAAATACAGTCAGTAGAAATGAGATACCTCAGAAGGATAGCTGGTAAAACTAGGCTACACAGAATTAGAAATACTTAAATAAAAGAATCGGTAGAGGTTACACCATTAGAACAAACGCTAGAACAAAGCCAACTCAAATGGTTTGGACAATTATTTCGCATGAACGAAATAAGGCCGCCAAAGCAAGTTATGGAGGCAAGAGCAAAGGGATAGAAAGGAAGAGAACTACGAACGCAATTGCTGGACTACATGTATAGCATTGGAAGGGAGGGAGGCTAACAATCGACCAAAATATAGAACAATGTTCCAAAAGTCAACACTGTAAGGCTAAATAGGAAAAGAATAAAGAAAGAAAAAACATTACCATTTTCTAGAATTTAAAAGCTGATGAATAAAAAGCTACAATTTCCCTACATATTCATCTCCTATGATTCTGATTTTCTGCTATGCAGTTTAATAATCACCTTGAGATATTTCAATTTCTGCAACTACGTTGGTTGACAACATTTTCAAAATAATAGTTAAATAAATCTCGATAAGTCAAAATTGAGGAGAAATTAAAAATTATTTGATTTATCAAAAACAGTTCAAAAATTACATACCTATTTATTTTTTCTTATATTGCAAGAACGGAAAATACGTGGTATTCGATGTCTACAATGAATGCTATACTATACTATTTAAGTTCACTTGACAGGCCGTCGCCGAAAGTGCAAATAGTCATTGAGCGGAGGACTGTCATAAATAGCGTTGGTCTAAAAACTCGCAATTATTTAACGTCGAACTACAAAAATATTTACTAATAGTAAACCTAGTCTAAGGAATTATAAAAGGCTATGACCTACCAAAAATTCGACTTATTGAAATTCAAGTTGTCGATATAAACATATGAACATTGGAATAAGCATTTTGACGGAAAACAACTCCGAGTTCGACCTAAAAAAAATTGAATTGTAGAGGTTCGAATTAGCAAACTACGGCTGCATATTAAAAACCCTGTTTAATAACATTTGTGATCCTTGCATTCAAAATAAACAAATCCGGAAATGCATTTAATTACATCTTATTGTCTTTATTCGTGTATATCTTTTTGTGGCATACTTTCTTTTCATTGTGAAAGTTTTGATACATTTTCAGATGTTACACAATTGCATATTTAAGTAAATATTGGACATATTTAAGACTTTTTCTTTCATGCATGTATATTTAGCTCTTAAAGTAATTTAAATTATAACTGTGAATAGATTACAAGATATTACAAAATAGCCATGAACAAGCTAATTAATACGTAAAAACATTATTGTTAGTAATTTCAACAGGTGTATTAGTTTTCAGTTGCTTGATAATAGTATTTGTACTTATTAATTAATACAAACTTCAACAAATAACGCAAGAAACAATTAACGTTAACAGCTTGCGGAATTGCTGTATTTAAAGCAGAAGTAGCACAATTTGAGTAGCGTATATCCAATTCTGATGGCTGATGAGACTATGATTAAATGAAAGGGGTCTACAATAAATAAAAAACCTGTAAAAATTCTGATATAGGAAAAATGTATGTAACTAAAAAGCATATTTTGTTGTGTAATTAACATTGACGTTAATTTCGTAATTAATTATACTCAGACGTGACCGGTTGACGGGTTAATGACAAATTAAAAGCAACGTTTTCACCAGCTCCCAGAACTCATTGATCAACTTACCAATTATTTTCAAAATTATTATTAAAAGAAATGCCTTAAGGATTTTCCTCGCGTTGTTAAAAAATTGATGGTTCAAATTAATAAATTGATCTAAACTTTAAACCTCCTTCAACATCAAATTAATTAAAAAATTTCTAATTCTACTTAGCATTTTTGAAAATTAACAATTAAGAATTTTTGAACTCAGGAACTGTTTAAATATACCCATTAACCTTCATCTCACAACCTAACGCCACTCGCTTCCACTGGAAATTCCGTTATTGCTTTCTTAGTCGACCTTGCAGCGTTGTACATGTTTTTCTATTATACTCACATACATCTGTACATATATTTATGTACTTTTTGTGAGTAAATGAAAGTCACCATTAGTTTCTTCATGTGATCTTCATATACTATGATCACAAAAAATTTGTCGTACATCAATAACTGACGGTTTACATTTAAAATTCTATTAGGATATATATTTAAATATTTAAACGAAATTTAAAATTAACACTTTCATTTGCCAGTGTTTGTATATACTTTTAGTTAGCTATATTCAAGGTTACATTGCCATCTAAAGTGTTGTGTGGTCCCCGTGGTCAAAGTAGTGAGGTTATGCAGTTATGGGCTTAGTAATTAAACGTTTATTTCAAAGAAAATTGTTACATACACATAGAACAAAGTAAATAAAGGATTTTACAAAAGATGTTGAAAATGTTGACCACTGTTTTCTAAACATAAATGCACTTTTCTCCTAGGATTTTCAAATACATTCACCAGAGTATCAGGAGTAGGTTAATCCAACTTTTGTGAAATAGCATTTTGTAAATCCTCTAGATTCTGTGGTCTGTTACTAAAAACATTGTTTTTTAGATAAGGCAATAGAAATAAGTATGGAACTGTAAGAGCAGGTTACCTTAGTGGAAGTATATGTCTCCTAATTAACCGATCATCATAAAATTCCTGTAAAAATTCTATGACACGATTTGCAATATGTGGTGTGGCATTGTCCTGCTAGAAGTAACTATTTCTAATTTCTTCATCATGCAGTTCATAGAAAAGGGGGGTTAAGATATTCTGAAGATAAGTTACATTTTCAGCAATAAACTATTCGTCTTCTTGAAATAGCCACCCATCAACCGATCTGTTATGGATGTAAAGGTGTTTCCTCAAACATATATGCGGATTATCTGTTGCCTATATTCTCATATTTTAGCTGTTAAGATACCCATTTAGGTGAAACCAGGCTTCATCGCTGAATCAAATAAGATCACATATATCATTCTTTTTTTTTTAAACAATCCTGGAGTTGCCAAAGGCAACTCCAAGATTCCCATCCCACCCAGCTTACCCCGGCTCAACACATTTCGTGCTATTCACAGGTCTAACATGCCCCACCCTTGAAAAACCCCATACCCCAGACACCACAAAAACCTGAGCGACTTGGTAGAATAACTCCGAAGCCAAGCGCTGGTGCCATTACTCTACCGCGGTCCCCTATATCATTCTTATTTATGTTGTTTAAGAACCAGCGACAATAATTTGTTCTAAGTTGGAACTCACGCGGTAAAAATTTATGAACTATTTGCATTTTGTACGGAAGCATGCTCAGGTACCGTTGATGAAGCAATTTCTTGGCTTAGTTTTCCGAATGGCTTAGAAGGAGTTGCTTGCATGATATCCCTACCATTAGCAATAACTTCTGCAGTTCTTTTCACAGGTCTTTCTGATCCCTTTTTCCTTTCAACGGTTCTCTAAAATTATTCACAATAATCTTGGCAGATTGATGGAAATTGTTATAAGTGAGATTTGCAGCCTCATTCGGATGACGCTGTTGAAATTCTGTGAAACAGGTTCGAAATGAATATTGCCATTCATTATTTTCATTATTTGTATCATTATGAAAATAAGATTCTAATATGAAAATTTTATGTTCCATTGCTAACATCTTCCACTTCACAGTTTTGATACATGTAATTGTAATGACTTTTGCTGTAATCAATTAATTAAATAAATAACTTAATAATATTTTAAATTTAACTGTCAATTATTAATGTATGCCAGTTAAAGATATTTAGAATGTTTACATCTTTATAATTACAGATTAATTTAAAATTCCAAGATGTGTTTGACTTGGGTTTCTATGAGTCTCGCGATAGTATAGAAATGGATTATATTTAATTTCTTTCAAGTTGGTCGTTTAGTGTAGTAATTATGTAAAAGTTCTGCTAGTATTATTTATATTAGTATTTAAGAACAAACCATGTGAAAAACAACAAAAAATATAGCAAATTTTTATTTAATTCAGTAAATATTTAAAGTTGCTTTGATCCAGTTGCACACATTTTCAAAATCGTTTTATAAACGATACTCTCACTCGAGCAACCTAGTCAGGTGTAGTTGATGTATACGCATCAATTATTCTACTTTGTCAATTATTAGAAACTGAATTCGGAACATTATTTCGTTAATTGTATCCCAAAGAAATAAGTCTAGTGGAGTGATATCGCAACTTCTTAGTGGCCATGGTGGACGCACAGCTCCTCTTCCAATCTAATTTCATCCAACTACATTATTTAAGAGGTGACTGCGGTACAGTAGTGGTTATGGCGTTTGGCTTTGGAGTTATTCTACCAAAGTCGCTCAGGTTTGAATCCTGACCACTGCACTTTCCCAGGTTGTTTTCTGTATCCTACTTGTAATTGGGGGTTTTTCAAGGCTGGGGTATGTTAGACCCGCGAATAGCACAAAATATGCTAAGCCGGGATAAGCTGGATGGGATGGGAATCATGAGATTGCCAAAGGCAAAAATATTATTTAACTAATTTCTATAGCCATCGTGCTGGTACCAAAGGTTTCGTCGTACATTGAATTCTGCATCTTCCAACAACTTAGGTAAAATATTTTGCAGGAAATCCAAATAATGTTAAATTGTCATGAAATAAGTGTGGTCCAGTAATATGCCGCACCAAACTATTTGAAACTGGTTACACGCATCGAATGCGGATTCTCTTGTGCGAGTTATACCTATTCACTTCAACATTGTGTGAGAATTATAACAATTCAGAATTTAAAACAGATGGATCCAAAAGAAGTTAATTCCGAAAGAAATCAGAAAAATGCAATCTTGTCTCGTTCAGGGCCAACGCTTGGTGTTTATTTACGTCTGCTAGAAAAATTTGTAAGTTAAAAATAAATATATTTGTTTATTATTAAATTCTACACATAATTTGATTCTTCATACAACTTTTAAGATTTACAATAATTAATAATTTGATAAAGGAGGAAACCAATCTATTAAAAAATAGGAATGTAAAACTGCCTAAAATATTACATGTATAATATTAACATTTTCTAACAAAAATTAAATACATTTTTTAAGGTTTTCTCTCTTTGAGTGCTTCGCGATCTTCTCTCCTATGGCTGTGTTGTGCGTTTTTAAGGAAAACAGACATAGACTACCTGCAGCTTAACGTAAACCCTAACCGCTGGAAGTCTGAGCACTTCTACTCCAGAAGAGATTTACTAGACAGAGTACCTTGCTGCTTTGCCATTGCCTTGCGAGAGAGAACGCCTGTTAAAAACCCGATGTTATGGTACTGGGAATTAAACCCCAGGTCTCCAGCGTAGCAGCCTAAAGCGCTGACCTCTAGCTTACGACCGCCTTGAAGGTATTTAGGCCATATCTAATATATCTAAAGTTATGCAGAATTCTTTGATTTTTAATACATAAAAATCGTCAACTTATTCCAGCCACAACTTCAAGTTCCTTCCATGCTTGAAATCTATCAACTATATGTTCTGTATGTTGAAGATTTTTTACAAATAAACGGTAGGAACATTAATGTTGGTTTATGTGGTATCATATTTTTAAAGATACGTATACAGAAAAACTGTTTGGCAAAAGAAAACATTTATATCGCAACATAATAGTCTTACCTAACCTAACCTGTAATGAAATACGGGAAAATTATAACTATAGGTTCAAACAACAATAGTTTTTAACATTTTTACATATAGTAACTATGTTGATTTAGTAACTACATTAATTCGTTATCAGACGGCTATTACAAGCCTTTGGCAATCTTCAATAGAAAATATCTCAAGTTCTTGTGATTTCATGCGAAGTTCGTTCCACATAAATTTGATAGCACTATGGAATTGATATTGTGATATTCCTCTACCAGTCCCTTTTCTAGATTTTATTTTTTCTGTCAACCAGACAATTTTCACTTCTGATCCATATTACTGCACATCATTTATAATTCAGTTATACACATTTTTTCTAAAGCTTATATGAAATATTCCTCTTTTATTTATTTTATGTGTAATTTTAAATATTAATTATTCAACATAACTTCTTGGATAACTTAAAGACAATAGCCTACTTGTTTTTCTACAAAGAGTCAATGAAAGCAGATAAAAGAATTTCACAACGTTTCGTGTACGGACGCGCGCATGTTCGACGAGCTGGAGGCGCGTGGCTCCGACTCGTCCGATAACACCCGAAGCGGCCCGAATGAAGGCCTGCGAACAGACGCATCTACAAAAATATATTTTTCGGTATAAAATATATTTACTGTCGGCGTTCTTCTACTTGAAGTTCTACTAATATTCATATTACAGCTTAGATCTCTTTGACTTACATAGGGATTCTCATTCGCAGCTTCTATAGTGCGTTTCAGAGTCCCCGTGCAGCACAGAGAAGATAGGGCAATGGTTTTCTTAAGGGACAAAAAATGTCATTGTTGCCAGTATTCGTAATCTCTTAACAATAGCACGTCGGGTTTATTTTGTTGAAATGAGGTAGGTGTTCAGAAGCTCTCGAACAAAAATAATATTAACCAACCAAGATAATAATGTTAAGTTCTTAATTTGTACAATGAGGAATTTCTGCTTGTAAACTAATGTGAAAAAGGTATATAGGTGTGAAAAATATTACTTTTAAGGCAAATGACGTTGAAAATTTAATCAAGGAAGCATATTCTCAAGTGACACCAGAAAATTGGAGCAACTACATAGGCCATGTGGAGAAAATAGAAAAGTCAATGTGGGAAGTTGACAACATAATGGACGAAATAGAGCCCATAATTATCAATATCAACGCTGGTGATAGTAATAGTGATCTAAATATTTTTAGCGACAGTGATAATTAACTATAAAACATGTCGTATATTTCACAAAATCTTCATAATTTTATGTAACTTATTTTCTCAGTTATATAATAGTGCTTGCATATTATATCATGCTGGTAATTGTTTTGTTTCTTTTTTACTCTTATAAATATGTAAATAATTAATAATTAATTGCACTTAGCAAGAATTGTACTCTCAGGTTTAATAAAATATAAATGTTTTAGAACCACTGGACCTGGCATTTAACAACACGCGTCTTTTAGGGGTTACAATAGCATTACCATACTTCAAACCTTTGTGTGAGAGGGATTAAATTTTATGTCGTAAAGGTGCCTCACAAATAAGTTTGACAATCTTGTATTTGTATCTTCACGGCGACTCTGAAACGCACTATAGATGGGTAGCGTCTTATATATGAATGCCGGACTGATGCCTATTTCCGTGACATTCACCAAAAATAAGCAACAAATCTATATTCTCCTTATTTGAAAACATTTTACTTAAAATTGAAATAAATTGATAGCTCCACTTAGTATTGTCATAAGCAGGCAACACTGATGCACTTAGTTAAGTTGAAGAAAAAGCGATTTTGAGAGCTATGCTATATGTATATTGGATTAGGTACGTCAATTACTTTTAAGAGGAAATAATTTAGCAGGCCTACGCTGTATGTTCCTATTGTGTATGGCTGTGTGTGGGAGGTATAACTAACGAACTATTAGGCTAATTCTAATCAAATTTGCAACAGTAGATTAGCTACCATGATAATTGCACGATACTAACAGATTTTTATAATAATTCGGAATGTAACAAAATATTTCTGTATCCGTGAGACGGTAGAAACATGTATAAACTACAATATTTTTTATTCATTACCTCAGTTTATCCGTGGGGCGTTATAAAGTTTTTTTGAAAAAGCTACGATATGATCCTACTATACAGTATTGAAGCTGTCAAAAAGAAAATCTAAATATAATTTCAACTTTACAATGATATGCAGATTCCGATAATTAAAAAATGTGCAGGGTGTGCTATTTGAAATAAGCATTTTAGGGCCATTTCCAGCGAATCCAAAAGTCGAAAAAGATGATATTCATTCTCCAATAGGAGGTTTTATATTCATAATGACAACTGAGAGTTTAACTTTAACAGTAAATAAGGAAAGTAACTCCCTGTATTCGGTATCTATTGAACAATATGTTATTTTCATTCCCCATTGTTAGGTACCTGAAAAATGAAAAAATACATTAAACTACGTTAGTTTGTTTGGCAACGTCTTAAGTGCCACTCTGTAAAACAAAATTATTTTTAAAAGTACAGATTGTGGTGCTGCGTGACTCTACGTGAAACAGTATTTGGATATAAAGTTTCAGGCTTTCGCAGTTTGTGTCTAATGAAATGATATCTTCGGACTCGCAACGCTTAGCGGAACGTCAACTTCAATCAATCCTACGACGACGTGCGCTATCCATTACACGTAGCATTATCAAAGCGTAATTACGCCATTAGGCTTTGATAATGCATGGAGAAAGATGCAGGTACAACAATTCGGATTTGTACCGGTGCTGCTGTTGGTGCTCGTGCCGCTGGTGTTGTTACAGACATGAATGCTGAAGCAGACCCTAACGCTGGTGTAAATTACATTATTTGCAGAGGTGCTGGTGTCAGAACTGGTGCTGGAATACCTTCAGGATCAGATGTTGGTGTGTAAGCTGTAGCGGGAATTGGGCAGAAGTAGACGCAGTTGAAGCAGCAGTTGCAGAGGTTCGTTATTCTGGAACGGCAGGAGCGTATGCTACAACTACAAGAACCGATATAAAAGCTAAATACTTTGCAAGTCCAATTCTGAAGCGTAACTGTATGTAGCACTTCCTAGCAATGAATTCATATTCTTCATTTCTGGACCACTCAGATGAACATACAATTTAAAACTGCCTAATCGCGAACCTCGTAATGGTGCAATTACGTTTTGATAATGATACCTGCAACGGTTAGCAAAACGTCAGTATGGATCAATCCTAGACGACGTTCGCTATCCGTTACAGGTTGCACTATCATAGCGTAATTACGCCATTATACTTTGATAATGCCTCGAGAGAGGTACAAATGCAGTTATTGGGACTGGTACCGTTGGTGTTGTTGCAGACACTAATGTTGGTATACATAAGATTATTTGCAGAGTTGCTAGTGGCAGAACTGGTGCTGGAATACCTTCAGGATCAGATGGTAGATAAGCTGTAGCAGGAATTTGAACAGAAGTAGACGCAGCTGCAGCAGTAGTTGCAGGCTTGTTTTTGTGGAACGGCAGGAGCAGGGGCTATAACTTCAGGAACCGATATAGGAGCGAATTATTTTGCAAGCCCAATCCTGACCCACGACCATATGAGGCGCTTATTTGCAAAACTCGCTAATCGACAAAAATATCGAAAATCAGTTTTTGGCGTCAAGATGATCTAATTTTAAAGATGGAACGAATGGTAAAATCAGATTTCTACAAAAGTGTCTCTTTAGCACCAATTAATGCCTTCAAAGTGTGGAGTTATTTGCAAAACTAGCTGTTTGGTTTGACGTTTTACTTGCAAAACTCGTTCTTTGCTTCGCAGCCAATAGCATGTGGTAATCCGTTCACGTGACTAAACCCACGCAGTACTCGGCTGTATTTCTATAGCACCTTATTAATGAAGAATATTAAGAATTTTTATGAGTACATGTATCAATCAAATAATATTTTTCTATTATTATACAGAAAAATTACGTTTATTTGTATTTTTGCTTAACCTATTAATGAATACTAACTAATTTTATGTTGAATATAGGCAGCTTTTTTACCAAAAACTTTAATTTCATTTGCAAAACTCATTTTTTGCAATTTTAATTATTTTTTTACAGCGAAACGATTGACATATTAGGTTGTAAAATACAAAATTATTTATCTGCAAGTGCAAAACTATCCACACAAAAAAAAGTGCTTAAAAATCTAGTTCGGTTAATGAGTAAAACGTTTTTTTCGTCTCCTGAAAAATTTGTTAAAAAGCAAATAGCGAGTTTTGCAAATAAGCGCCTCATATACAGTACTTCCTACCAATTAATTCAGATCCTTCAATCCTGGAGCATTGAGATCAATATTAGATCTAAAACTATCTAATCCTGAACATCCTAATCGCGCCATTACGATTTGTTAATGATACCTGCAACGGTTAGCGAAATGTCAGCATCAATCAATCGACGACACGGTGTAACCCTGAAGAGATTACTTCAAAGAATTTGAATATTTTCATAATTAGAAAAACAGTTGTTCGTTTTCACACTGTTGGATCATTCTGCATGTTCGTTCATTCTTATGTGTAAATAGCATTCAAAATAGTCTTCATTTACAAGTTCCTCTTTTATAGCTCTTTATTTATTTCTAATAAGTTTACTGTCTAAACATTATTATCACTACTTTGGGTTGAAAAGGTTAAATAAAAATTTATTACTAATACAGCTCACTTGTTTTTAAGTTATGTTTTATATACTTTTACAACTTTACAGTTTTAAAAATCGCTATTTTTGTATCAAGAAAATTATAAAATCTTATAGTTTTTCGTACATTATTTAACACAAATTATGATTTCCTAGCGTATAAGAATCACTCTATAGAATCATTCAAGCATGTTCAACTTTATACAAATCCGTTACTAGTATGTAAATTAAGCTTGTATTGCACAGCACCAGTTTAAATACCTGCCTTGTTAGTAAGCCAAAATTAAAATCTTAATTAGCGATACCAGTATTCAGTACAAATGATAGTTTAAGCATGTAATTAAAAACCATTCACACATAAATGAAGGAAGAAATTGAGCCTTTTCCTTGACAGCTCGTAGGGTCTTCAATTTATCGTCCCCAAGAATGAAAGTGCAATTAATTCTTAGTTTAAATAAATCAAGAAAACCCTTCAAGTTTATGTTGTAGGTGGTAGATAAGGTTTAAAATGTTGAAATATACCTTTATGAACGCAAAATTATACTATAGCGCCTAATTAGTTAAACCAGGCCTTAAAAAATTGTTACGGTGGGTGGTTCCGAACATTTATATTAGTAACCTGTGCCTGTCCCATTAATTTAATATGGAAAATTTGATAAACTGTTACATAACGCATACTTAAAATGTCGTTTGTCCAATGGTCCCAATACTTCGCAAATTTTAAAATATGTAGGTTTATTGAACTGCAGTTCAAGCTGCGCCTCTGAACATTAACATAAATCTTTTTATAGATATTCTCTCACTTTTATAAAAACAGGGAAAACCGACAGTTTTTTATCCGCTGAAATTATTAAAACAAACAAAAACATGAATTGGTTAACAAAATCGCATACAAGTGTGAAAGGTTGTTACCTAAAAAATAGATACGCGGAGGAAAAAATCCATGCCGGAAAATCAAACTAATTGCATAAGCTATCAAAACTGGATATTTTCATAATAATTTGAAAACTGATAGCGGTGCCAGTTTAATCAAAGGAAAAAAATTAATAGTTACGTAAATTATTAAATTAATTACGTAAGGCGTAGCAACAATGAAGATTATTTTACGCACATGGCTTTTAATCCCACGTTACAAATTCCGTTAATTTTCTCAACAAAGAAAGTGAACTTTAAATACCGCAATGTAAAATGGTATCCTTATAACAGTAGAAGAAATACATAATTATTTTAAAAAGAACAATTTGACAACGCATGCAATGACACCTTCTCGTAGTGTTATCCTAATTTAAGCTTTCACTCAAAATTATTTATATTCTTTATATGGCCATTTAAATAATTACTACTAAACCTTAATAACGAATGGTTTGTTTACGATTAAATACCGGATATGGAAATACATAAAAACTAACTTCCTTGGTGCTTATTGTTCCAGTTAAACTGTCCATTTACCAAAGCGTTAACATAAACAAAACACCGCCTTACGTAAAGGATAATAAGAAAACCTTTCAAGAACACTTAATAATGCGTGCGAACGCATAAATTCGCATCCCAGTAGATTAACTTAATCTCATTTTTGTTCCAAAACTCGTTTTGACGGCACCTTGAGTTGCAAGTTTAAATCGTGAAATGCAGAAGAAAGCTTGTTGAAGCAGTTCCGGTCTTCGAAAGGACGAATTCATCAATCTTCCTAAATGCGAATTTAAATAGTAATTTAATAACTAATGAGTTCTAAGCTAAAAAAGGTATTAAGATGCGTCCTGAAATTGGCACGTTTGCATTTAGGGACAGTTGCATCGGAACCGGAAGCTAATTAGACCAAGTTTAATCATGGACATGTCAGCTACCATTAAATCAAGTGCTACGACGGAACAACGGACAGGGTGGAGTCGAAAGGGAAAGTGCCCGAGATAGTCTAAAGCCCCTCTCATGTGCTAAATGTGACGAAGTCTAACGCGTGCCTAGTGACTTTAATACTAAAAAGATTATAAGTGACGGGGGGATATATAAACTCATTATCTGTACTACAACTTTACATTACAACATCTGTCATCCTCGCACCATTAAACATGCAATCGGTATGTAAATGAAGTTATTAAATTAGCAACAATTAACAGTGGCAAAAATTACTTTTCAGTTATTCGTGGCTTTCCTAGCTCTGACGGCTATAGTAGCCGCAGTGGAGGCAAAAGGACAAACGAAAAAACGAGGACTAGAAGAGGCTGTTCTTGGATACGCTCATCAAAACCACGGTTTTCCCCTCGGTGGTCCCTTGGAACTTGGATCTCTGCATGGAATAGAACTGAAAGGTTTAGAGGGTCTGTCCAACCAACTGGGCTCAGGATTAGGCGGTCATGGTCTCTCACTAAACAGCATTTCTTCATTCAATAAATATGGATTAGGTGCAGGATTAGGAGGTCATGAATTAAGCCTGAACAGCGCTAACCTCGACGGCCTTTCATCCTTGGGAAGTATTGGACAGCACGGATTTGGTGGTGCAGGATTAGGTGGTGCAGGATTCGGCAGTTTAGGATCCCATGTTGACCTGAGTGCTCCAGGATTAAAGGATTTGAATTCATTGCTAGGAAGTGCTATATATGGTTCCGGATTGGGCTTGCAAAATAATTATGGAAGCGGCTCTGGTCTAGGAGTGGCTTCAGCTCCTGTATCGGTTCCTGCAGTTGTAGCCCCTGCTCCTGCCGTTCCACAACAACAAGCCTCTGCAGGTGCTGCTCTAGCTGTGCCTACTGCCGCCCCAATTCCAGCTACAGCTTTTCCACCAACATCTGACCCTAAAGGTATTCCAGCACCAGTTCTTCCACCAGCACCTCTGCAAGTAATCTCATCTGCACCAGCATCAGTATCTGTACCAGCATTAGTGTCAACACCTACAGCAGCTGCACCAGCACCAGCAGCAGCACCTGCACCAGCCCCAGCTGCTGCACCTGTATCTCTCCAGGCTTTACAGGTTTACGCGGCTGCCTCCTTGGGAGCTCAAGCACCAGCACCAGCTCCAGTACCAGCACCTGCACCAATACCAGTACCAGCACCATTACCTCAAATAACAATAGCATCCACCGAAACTCAAGCACCGGTAGTTGCAACTGTATCCGCACCTGAAGCTGCATCAGCACCCGCACAACCACAAGTAGCTGCTGCGACTAGTGGTGCATCTCAAGGAGGAAGACTGGGTTCTGGGTCATTAGGTTACACCAGCTTAGGAAATGGCGTGTTCGCATTAGGATCTGGCTCATTGGGATACACTTCAACTTCGAACTCTCAACAGGCGAGTCAAGATCAACAAACCAGTCAAGTTCAACAAGTCAGTCAAGTTCAACAAGCCAATCAAATTCAACAGGTCAGTCAAATTCAACAAGCACAAACAAGCCAAGGATATTCTGGTCTTCAGGATTTGGGAGCGTATGGAGCCCAAAGTACCGGTTCATTGGACTATTCCGCTCAACAATACGGAAATGATGCCAGTTCTTTAGGATATGGCGCACAAGGCTCCCAATTGAACTTACAATACGGTGGACTGCAATCAGGAATTTCTAATTTATATGGAAATCAACAACAAACTGTCGGTGTAAAATATACTTCCACCTTATTACCAGGACAAGGGCAAAATCTGAATCTAGGTTCAGGATACGGCGATCTTCCCCCAGGACTTTCTGGATTACATCAAGCTGCTCAAGTGCAAAGTGTAGGAGTGGACCAAGGGTATGGTGGTTACAGCCTAACCAATGAGAGGTCAGGAGTTGGACACGCTGTCTTAAATTCTCAATTAAGTGGATTGAATTTGGGTTACGGTGGAAACGTTGGACCTTTGGGATATAGTTCTGGAGCTATTTTATCTAAAGGATATTAATTTTCATTACTTACCCTTTGGAATTGAAATTTGGCTCACGAAATTTGGCTCATGAAAGTTGATTGTTTCTTAGATTATTTTTGATTCTGTTTGATTTGTTTGTATATAAAATTGTTGTTACAAGAATTTAATATGAGAAACAGTCCATTTTTAAAAGAAATATGGTTTTTATTGGCCATGCCAGTAATTTACACATATTTATTACATACGGCACTTCATTCATCATTTAAGTTTTTCAACTTTTGATCCCAGTTCAATGGTTTGGAGTCAAAACAAAGATTCATCATTTATTACACCGTCACCTTACTTGGTTATGGTATATCATCATCATCATTGTCATCCTTCTCTGACTTCAGACTATTGCACGTGCACATTATCAAATATTTATCATAATTTGCTTCAAGTATCTTGCTAGATTTGGTGTTTTCTCTGTTTTATTATATAACTTCAATATTTAAACAATACAAGACCCCCTGTTTGCTAATACTTCAAATCATTTGTTAAATGAGTAATTTCGGAACTACCAAATTTTTCATGAAAATAATGTGCAATCATATCATGTAAATCACGACGTAGGGATCATATTCATTCACCTCATCCATCTTTTGTATAAATTGTTATTTTCATCTTTCATCTCATTTTCATTATTGAGGAATATATTCCTAGGTGATAATACGTTAAGCCAAAAACCTCAACGTAGCTGTTAAAGTTGTGTATGTATGTTTCAAAAATATGGTAAAGGGAATCGAGTACCCAAAAAGGTCTCGGGAAACAGTAGGTGGACGGGCTATTATTACTTCAAGATGGTCAGAAATCGCTAGTCCTAATATATAATCTGTTTAATTTGTTACTGTGTTACTGTTACTAGGTAACAGCACTTGTACAAAAATGTAATAAAAATATTTGCATTATTAATTTGTCTTTATTATTTGTACATTTAAGGACTAACAAATTTTGTGTATGCTGAACAGAAGAAATTGCGAAGTCTTTAAGTTGGACCACTTTTATTTCCAAACATTCGCGTGCGAGACAATTTGCGATCCCCTTTCACTCTCCTAATTTTCTAATTAACGACAATTATTCCAGCACTCGCTATAATAAATTGCGTCAGATCACCAAGAAGATAGGAATAAAATATATGTAGCAACTACTACTCTCAATCCTATTCTATATTAAAATCTGTTTGTTTATCTTATTTTTACTAACCAACTGTATATTAAAAGTTTCACATTTAAATCCGCAATTGGGATACTTGAACTCAAACCAACGCCAAAGAGGTTTTCCTGAACAAGTCATCATGTACAAAAAGATAAAATAAAATTTATGTAGGCGAACGCATTTTGCTTTCTAAAAGCAGAGAATATTCATACTGAAATGTAATCCTTTTGCGCCTAGGAGTAGACAACCCATTCTACACTACAGAAATTGTATAATATTTTACGAAGAATTGTAATTCTAAAAGCTACTCCGAAGTGGCTAGTTAGCACGTGAAACTTTAAACAAAATTAGAATTTCACCTCAATGATAAAAGCAATAATGATTCAACTTTGGAAAAGCATTGGATAGATAGATGTATAGTAGAATTAAGAACCTATCAGGTCAGTGTTAAGCTTTAACAGCAAATAGAGAAGCAGTTAAGAAACTAAAGATTTAATAAAGCATGAACTAAACAATATTTTTGTGTTTATTTTCAAATTGGTAAATCGTTTCAAAAAAACCACAGCAGTTAACAATTGGAAAACCGTTGAAGTAGATTTAGAAAATAGGCGTTTGTTCTGATTAAATCTAAGAAGTTTTAGTTTAATATTAATTAGAAATTTTTAGTACCATGGCGTTTTAACAATTTTGTTCTTACGTAAACTTTTATAAAATTCTACAATTGTTAAATTATTATGAGATAAATCTAACTGCATGTAATTCTTTTATGGAAGAGCACGATTAAATAAAATAGTTCTTAATTGGTTTGTAATTGGTTTACCCTCATATTTGATATGAAGGGTGTGGAATTACGTTGCTAAACATCGATTCATTTATCCACATTTTATAGATGAAAAAGTTAATGGTGATGGAAAATATTCAGTTTGTGAGTTATTAACAAGAATTTAATTAAAAAATAATTTATGACTTCAAATAGAAGAAATACGTTTATTCGTGATTGTGTCGATATCTATAACATTTTTAAATATCTGTTTGACCACACAGAAATTTCAGTATGGGGGACAGTATCAAATATATTGGAATTATTTATATTAGTTTTCCTTAATTTTTTAAACATCGGGTTACCAATTTTTGAGAATAGAAACCGTATTCTTAACATCTTACTTCTTTAGTCTTTAAACTTCGTCAACTCCGACAGTGGGTATTTCTAATTACAACCCCTTTGAGCAAATACTAAGAGGAGGGTAGGTATAGACAAGAAAACGTAGAAGAAACCTTTTACGTATCCCTTCTAAATAACTACACGTACTTGTTGTGTACCACGTTTACTTGTGGTAAAATTTGTTTAACTAGAGATGTATAACAGTGGTTCCTACAACCTTAACTGCCAGTTTCAAAATGCTGTCTAATTATATAAAATTGTGGTTTTAGATTAGGAACGTTTCATTCCTACATAAAAAGAAATAGTTTATGAGCCAGAATCTCTCTTTGGGCAATAAACCGGTTGGAGAATATTTTATTTTGATAAAACCTATTAACACAATTTTAATTTTTTTATAATGGTTTCAACGCTGCTTCATTCCTTCATAATTGCTGGAAACACCTTTAGTCAGCAAATCCGTTTCCATTAAAAATGCAAAAGGTGCGGCAATTTTTTCTTGGGTCATTACATCTCCGGAGCTCTCAAATTCTGCAAAATTTCTCCACACTTTCTGCCCGATCGCAAAACTTTGCAGTGTGAATTGACAAAGTTTTATAGATTTAGAAATGTTAACCCAATGATTACTTATCTGATACTCGACAAAATAAATGCAGATACAAGTTGCTATAACAAACGTACCAGTGCAGTTAAGTTATTCGAACTTCCGAAAGCGACTCTCAAACGCAGTGCCTTGAGCAGGAAATAAACAACTTTAAGCAAACCTGTCAAGTTATTCCGCAACGGTTTTGTCAACTTTTCAGTCGCCGAAACAAGTATGTCGAAATAATTTATGGGATTGTGCACATGCAAGTCTTACACACGTTGAATCATAAAAAAGTTGATCATCTAGCCTAAAGTTTGATCAAATTTAGCAGGAAATCAAGTTTTAAAATTGAAACGCCCTATTAAAAGCGCAGTAGCGTATAATACACTTTTTATTCATATTAGAATGTTTTGCTGTGGCAATTTAATAAAAAAATTGCAGCAAGGATTTGAAACGGAGGCTTATGTAACAACCATCGGCCTTACTTACTTTTTTCTTTTAACCTACGGCCACATTTCACAAAAAGGAAAACCATCATATTATCAATATTTCCTAAGAATTAGAGTTCGTGCCCGTTGAACTTTAATCAAGAGCAATATTAAAGCTGTGGAATGAAAATTTAAAAACGCGTCTTATTATTTTGAGTTGAAGATCACGTTTCGGTTTCACTATCATTACATTGTTCTGCATTCCAGCACAAACGTGCACTTCTTCTCAATACTTTTAGTTTACAAACACAATCAGTTCTTGTAGTACCCAAAGTGTGTCATTATCATTTTCAATTGAGCTTACACAATCACTGCTGTTAAACAAAAATTATCATATTCTTATTTAAAATTCTGTAACTGGGACGCTGTTTACGTTATCTTTAAAGTGTTTATAAAGAATGTTGTGGGCAAATAATCTCACAAATACGTGCACTGGGATTTTACATCCCATCACTAAGCGTTTGTATAAAATAGTTAGCTCGGTCTTGTTTCTGCACCAAGAATATGTGACTTACTGAGTTATTTGTTTTAAGTTTGAAAATGCGTAACGGAAAATAAGAGCCAGTGTCACCAGTCTTCCGGACACATGTGCTATGCTTGCATAATCCGAAAGTAGTCCATTCATCTTTCGGGTGGATATTGGTATAGAAAGGTGCTCTGGTAGGCGCTCAAGTAACATCCGCCCCTCTCGTGTGAGAACTTTATGATTCCACCCAGTATAAAAGTGCTGTGAGATTTGTTCACAGTATCAGTCTTCTGCTACCATTCATCGTAAGCAAAGCATAATGAAGACCACGGTTAGTACCAAGGGTGTGTGCTGAAACCAACATATAATTAACGTGTTTATTTCTTGTGCAGATTTTCATCGTCGTCCTGGCATTTTCTGCCAGTCTTGCCAAGGAGACGGCCGAGAAGAAGACCACGAAACGTGGTGTCTTTGGTGAAGGCCTTGCCTTGGGAGGAGGCTACGGCGGTGGATACGGAGGTGGATACGGAGGTGGACTCAGTTCCGGAATTGGCATTGGCGGCGGCGGCGGCCATGGATTGGGTGGCGGAATACTTCTTTCAGGTGGACATGGATTAGGCGGTGGATTGTCTCTTGGCGGTGGACACGGTTTGGAAGGTGGAATCGGTCTTGGTGGTGGACTCGGAGGAGGACTTGGCGGAGGACTTGGAGGCGGTCATCTTCACGGACCCATCCCTCTCGGCGAACACGTATCCAAACACATCACCATCACCAAGAAGATTGGAATCCCCGTTCCACACCCATACCCCGTACACGTTCACAAGGATGTACCCGTACCAGTACCACACCCCGTTGCCGTACCTGTAGACAAACCCTACCCAGTACATGTTCCCAAGCCATACCCAGTACCAGTTGAAAAGCCTGTACCATACACAGTCATCAAAACAGTACCATACCCAGTCAAAGTACCAATTAAAGTGCCAGTACCTCACCCCGTTGCTGTACCAGTCCCTAAGCCAATCGCTGTACCTATTCACAAGCCCATCCCCGTGCCAGTTCATGAACCCGTCTACATCAAGAAGCCATACCCAGTGTACATCAAAGCCCATCATCATCACCATGAATTAGAAGGAGGAATTGGATTGGGAGGCGGTCTTGGAGGTGGTCTTGGCGGCGGTCTTGGAGGCGGTCATGGTCTTGAACTCAGCGGTGGTCTAGGTGGCCATGGGCTTGAGCTTGGAGGTGGAATCGGTCTTGGAGGTGGTCTTGGCGGTGGTCTTGGAGGCGGTCATGGTCTCGAGCTCGGCGGTGGTCTAGGTGGCCATGGCTGGTAATCTGTGATTTCCTTTCTCATCTCGCCCATTCTTCATTTAATATCAAAATGCCATTTCATTTTATTATGTTAAGAACTAGTCCACTTTACTAATGTGGTATCACGTGTATATAAATGAATTTATAAAAATAAAGTTATTTTTACTATAAACTGGTTTTACTTTCAATAATATTAGAAATCTCGAAAAGAAATCCCAGAGTTTCAAAATAAAACTGCTACATACTCAAAGTAGAACAGCTTTGGCGGTTCCGTTAAAGCTAGATATTTACTTAACCGACAGAGAATTAATATTCTTGCAAAGTTGTAGAATGTTGTACTTTCTCTAGATGGTGCTGTACATATCAAGTGAAAGAGGTAATCTCGGTGAAGCTAATTACCTAGTAATGTCGTTGCGTAACGCATTTGAAAATTATGTAAGTATTCAACAACTAAATTACATAAATAAACTGTAGCATAAATAAGTGCGAAAGCAAGGTTACTTTGTCACCTCTTAACCTACTATCGCTGGTTCAATTTCACTAGCATAGGGACAACTGCATTCATCACTGCAGATTTATGACTGCACTTTGATTATGAAATCCATAGTGATTTTGACCCTGAAACAGCATTACTAAAAAGGTTAAACGTAACCTGTGTTTATCTGCCACCTCAGAACAAAATAAGAAGATTCAGTAAATATATTTTATAAAAAAATAGACAATAGACAAACTTCTTGCTTAGCCCAAAAATATTGTATACCACATTGAAACCAAACAATTACTATAGAAGCAAATTTAATAATCTTGATAGGCCGGTTATGACCCATCGTTAGCAGTCATTTTTTATGTAGATACGTGGTTCAAAATGGAAGGTTACTCCAAGAAATTATATAGACTTAAGAAATGTTCTGTTTAATTTCTGTAGACTAAAGAGCGACCAACAAGATCACACAGATAAGACAAAATTTAAAGGAACTAATTATCTTCCTTGGTTCGCAGCCCATGTTAAGCTGTAGGTCCTGTACGCCAGGGAGGAGATCGTTCAGCAAGAGACAAAACGCTCAAAGAAGAAGAATAAGCACGGTTTGGAAAAATCGAATTGTTCATTATTTTGATCCAATCAATTCAAGAAGAAATTGGATTGATATTATATTGATGTATAACAATTTAAACACCCTGCAGATGTTTTTATAAATAACGCTGAAACGCCTATAACGATATGGTTTCATTCATGAAGTCTAAAAATTGATTGGATATGGTAATACATGATTTAAAACTTTTTTCTTTTACCGGCATTTTGGAAGTTGCATTAAAATTAGTTTAAATTCCCGAAATTTTATATTTAACGGGCACATACACCCACATGCATGGAATTTTTAGGCTTTTGAGATCCTGATAGTTATTTATGGCAAAGTAAAAGTAGGCGCTTCATTGACTTACTTTTGCGTAAATATTTTTATTTGCGGAAAAAACCTAACGAAGCAAGCAGTTTTAAATCGGGTTTATTTAAAAGTAGTTCAGGTTTTGTTAACAAATAAATTGTATGAGTCAGCATATGATCAGAATTTGTCCTTATTTTGAGGCATATGAAATTGTGGTTTAACTAGGATATAAGTGTGCAAAAAAATCAAAACTGTAAGATACAGAACGTATTTGATACTGTGAACGGATATCAAAGTGAAGGCCTTATTAGTATTTGTTTCTCTCAATAAATATTTAATTAGAATAATATTCGCAGTGTATTCATCAAAAACAATTCACCGCCAATAATTTATCGACATGCAGTTCGTTTATTTAAAAAAATACGACTGTTATAGTCGATGTAATCCTAGTCAGCAAATTTTCATTTCTATGTAAACTATGTTTTGATGAATTATTATTTTTTTAGTAAGTTGATGTTTCAACTGATTACGTTTTAATTTATTTTTCTGGTTAAATGAATCGATAAGTTCGAGTGCAGGAAAATCAATCAAAAGCCGTTTACTTCCTACAATTTATCAACATGCAATTTACATTACCATAATTACCATAACCCCGACAAAAGTGGGAGTTATGAATTCGACTAGCAATCCAGCCTGCAAAATGTCGGTTAGTGAATTTTCCTATCGATGAATCCATGCTCCGATGAATTACAATATTCGATTATATGCTGTTTCAGTAGATTCTGTTTTCTGTAATTTCTGTGATATTTTTTCTTGTAGTAATACAACTACCAGGTTTGATAAAGTAAAGAAAATAAATCACTAGCTATAATTAGCCGATACGCAATTCACCTACAAGAATGAATTCGACAAATGATTAAATCGATTAGATGTTAATTATTGAATTTTTGTTTTGTTAAATTGTGTGATACGGTAGTGGGTTTTCGATAACTGATATTTGAGTGAATTATGTTTTAATTAATATATCTGGTGATTTTGTCTGTGAACTTTTTTAATCGATAACCCAGTAGCTGGATAACCCAAAAAAATTACTCGCTACAATTCATTGATGCAATTCACTGATAACAGTTAACATCTCTTCGCATAAGTCTAAAAGGACTCCGGAAGGTCGAAGTTTTAAATTCTACAAACATTTCAGCCGTTTTAATGTCGATAATTGATTTTTATGTTTATTAAATACACTTAATATTAGGATTAATAGAATTTTGATAAATTTATTCACTGGCAGTTTCTGAATATTTTTTAAAATCCTAAATCAATGTGAAATATAGTACATCGAAACAGTTCATCCACACTTCATTCATCAACAATAGTTCACTTAAACCCTGCATTCTAACAAATTGTCTTATTAATTAAAATATTCTGTGATTAATTGTACGTACTGCTGTGAATATAATAGATAATTATTAAACTCAAAAGCCCCACGTTGGCTTGCGTCATATTTATATGCTATGTATTATTTATAAAAATAAATAATTCACCCCACGTTGATGGTGACATAAATATATGCTATGAATTATAAAAATAAATAATTAAATTATTTAACTAAATAAAATTTTCTTTTACCGCGGCTAGCTCAAAAATTAAATTCTATTTGTTGGTGACGCCAATAATATAAATGAAATGAAATATACTTATCTACACAAATAAATCAAGTTCTTAATTTCCCAGCATACAAAAAAACCTGCATAAATATCTCAGGGTAACAGTTCGTGACCTCGCTACAGATAGTTATATAAATATAATGATAAGTAAATCACATACATATAAAACTTAAATAGAAACTTATCTGCAATCCAAAATGTTGCCATAAAGTGAACCTCCAAATTCCTTATAACTGCATTGTCATCAAATTCCCCCAAATTCAGCAATACACTTCTCTGTTCCCGTCTGGCTGCATCCACGACCTCGATCGTTTCCAGGTTACACTTTACACTTTTATAATACTCTCATTACCTATTACAGGTAGGTTGACTTTTCTTTATAATGAAGTAATGAACTCACTTTTAATATTATATTCATTCACTTTTTTAGGAACGTTGGAAGAAATAACACAATTTTAACTTTGCACTTCAGGTAAGTTTTATTTCTTTTCAAATTAAACACATTATACCAATTAACCTTTTAAATTAAATAAACATTGTTTACACTTAACAATTTTAACGAAATATAACCTCCAAAACAGGTTAAATCATGTACAAAATTGGCCACACCCCAAAATTAGCAAAAATCAACCTTAATAATTTTATATATGAATTTTATAAGAAAATTAAATAGGTGCTCTTTCTTTGAGCTCCAAAACCAGACTAAACTTCAAAATTGACCAAATTTGGTACCTTCTGCACATCTCAAATTGAAAATAGACCAGTGAAAATTTAAATAATTATCTTTTCAATCTACAGCTGTAATAAAATATAATAAATCTCTTAATTATCATCTTATAATACAAAATTGTATCAAACTAACTTCAAAATCATTATTCTGATAAAATTACAATTCTTTTGACATAAACAATTCCAAGATCTGAGATAAAAATTTACATATGTTAAAAATTACTAAATTTTGATAAAACTCACATACAACTGGCCAAAAACACATTAAACATAAATAATAGTAATAATCAAATATACAGAAATACCTATACACGCTGCACATTAATTATTTATACATGTAAACCCAAGAAAACAAACTTAACCTCAAAATTAATACATTTCCATTTCCACAATAAAGTCATTCTAACTCATAAAACCTCTTCTAAAACTACCTCTATGTAATATAAAATACAAACCAAGCAATCTCCATACCTCAAATACAAAATAATCCTTCAAATATAAATAATTACAATGTTATAAAATATGAATTAACAAAATCTACCTTCTAGGACTTCTAACTTCGCCTAGGACAACCAAACATATTCCCTACGTCGTACAAGGACGTCTCCACATCATTCTCTCACTTACACATCACTTTAAATCCAAATATGGCACTACTCAGCACCTTCCGAAGATCGTACAAGACCTTTTTCTCTTATTAGGTATACATTTGTAAATTTTAATCAATAAAAATAATAATCAAACTAATTACAAACAATTTCAGGTAAAATATAGATTCCAACCATCAAAATAGTATTCTTTTATACATACGTAAGGCATTACGAAGCCCCAAATCACATCATATCAGGGTTATCTAGTAAGATTATCATAGTATAGGTATAGTTTATAATAATAATATAAATATAGGGTAAATATCATAGCA
>JABXWE010023347.1:0-11601 GCA_014611495.1 Limonius californicus | reverse complement strand
TTAATTAATAATTTAATTCCTAGACTCGCACAATAACGAGGAAGGTAACTAAATCAATACGAGAAATATTTTATATTTATTTAAAGTAATCTCTATTGACTTTAATATAATTATTGCAACATTCTAAAAGTTTTCGGAAACAAACGGCAAAGACAGCCGACGAAACGGCATCCGTTGGTTACATTTGTTGTTATATCCTCTATGTCTTAAAATAGTTTTCCTTTAAGAATGGTTTTTACTTTAGAAATAAGAAAAAAGTCTATTGGTGCCAAGTCAGGTGCATAGGGTAAGTGATTAAATTCAACAACGCCGTGTTTCATGACAAGTGGCGTCACAATCAGTGCAGAATAGGTAGGTGCATTATTATGCTACGTTTTCATCGAAATTCTACAAATAACCAGCATTTATGTCTTCATCACTTCAATGTAGAATGCACTATTTATTGCTTGTCCGTCAGGCACAAATTCTGTATGAATCACACCCTGTTTAATCAAAAAAAGAAAGTAATCACCTTGGTTTTGGGCCTTGGTATTAATTTTCTAATAACTTATATAAATTAGCTTTTCGTATAAGCATTGTACTGCAATGCCCATGAGACATTACAATCAGTCACAATACGTTGCATTACCTTAATGACAATTTATCGAAATGAAGCCCACACTCGATGCAAATCTTCTCTATTTTTTTTTATGCGTAAGAACTTTGCGGAGATCTTCTCAAATTTTCATGTAACATTCGCCGACTGATCTCCCTACTGATCTGGTACTATTCGCAGGATCATTCGAAGATTTTTTGCGATTTCACGAACTATTGAAATCGAATCGGCATTTCTAAAGATCAAGAGACGCTCGATGAGAGCAGCCTTACGTCCATCTCTAAATGTTTACAAACACACTAATATGAGTTAAGGTGTTATAACCGTACATAATTCTCAACCTTTCATAAGTTTCTGTTGGAATTTTCCGTAATTTACAACACAATTTAATATTCACTCGTTGCTCCATTGCAATTGACAGAATCACGATATAGGCGCCCGCGTCCTTCGCAGAATCTAACAACTGATCGATCTTCGCTTGACCGCCTCTCTATTCTCTCTATTGATAAAACTACGAACTATTATATGTTGCTTTATTTTCGGTTTAAATTCACGTGCTGCAGTCTCAATCCGGGAGTTAATTGCTAAACTTAGTAATTACACTTTTTTATATATCTCTTTTAAATTGTATATGGCACACAAATCTATACAAAAACAAAGTAATTACAAAACGTAATTATTGCAATTTGTTAAACAATAAGATTTGTCAATCAATGAAATTTGTTTTCAGTTGAGAAAAACTATTCTTTTTTTTCATTCATTCATACTACCGTCTCCCCCCCTTCCCCCAGAACTGCTTTCGTATTACTTCAGGGGGCTGCGGGATCCCTTACACACTAACCATTTATGCAACATGTACCCTAAACTTAACTAAGCGAAATGCGGTCGCCCCTGTCGGAATTCGAAACCTCGACCGATCGGACCGAATTTCCCTGTGACCTTGAGTGCCAGCGCGTATCCGCACTGCTCCACCAAAGCCCCTATCGATAAAAACTATTCTAAAATGTATTATTCTACTCGCTTTGTATAAACACACACAAGCTAGTAAGCGCTTGTAATGAACATCTAATGTAAATTTTAAAAATAGTACATATTCAGTAGATATAAAAATATGATTTTAATAAATTAATGTATTTTCCAAATTTTAAATATAGGTTTTTTGGATATAACGTGTTATTTTTATTAAAATTTATACCATCATTACACAACCTTTGCAATATTATCATACCGTATGTATTTAGGGCACATTCTTGAGTGATAAGCTTAACTTTCTAAACACTGCCTGCATGTCAGCATTTATTTAACAGTTTCAATAAATACAGTTGGTGAACCTTATCAAAATGACTTGCTAAAACTAAATCCTACATACCGATCTAATTCCCAACATACTAATGATATGCTGATAGAATTCTCTACTGTAAAATTTAGAAACAAAATAAGAACGTAAATCAGCAACAAGGTCGCAAAATGTCCAGCTTTACTCTATAATAGTGTTTCCGATATTGCATTCACTAGACAAGAGTGTTATATAAATAGCTTTTTTTATGATAAATTCTTTTAACTGATATTCCAGAGGTAAATTAAAGCGGCAGGCAATAAAAACGCAAAAAACAATGCAGAATGAAATTGTAACCGATTACACCCATAAAACGTAATCGAAGCTACGGTGAGTCGATGATGTTTCAATTTATTTCCAATTTAACCAATGCGTTTGTAATGAAACATAAAAATAATAATGTACGGCTGTAATGATTTTTAAATAGCTATGTTATTTTAAATTTACAATGCACTGCTTCGCATTCCTGGTAAATATTATTCAGGCAAATGAATGAAAATCGATTAATTTAAAATAAACATTAATAATAAATATATAATATTAAAAATGGAAAGTTATTTGCTAATTTTTAACGCAATGCTGAAATTCTACAATATCAATGGCGGATGACCTAATAATACAATTTTGTTTTAGTTTAATTTCATATTAATTGTACAATAATGTATATATCAACGGAAATCCAAAATTAAATAGAATACTTGGGTGAACGTTCAACTCTTCTTTGCTGAAACTGTTGTTGAAACGATTTCAAGGATCAGGGTATCCGCATCATTCTGTAGTGAAAGAGTTCTATGCGGTTGCCATAGTTACACATACCAAATCGACGGGTAGGGTTGGATCGCTGATGCGTTTTTATAAACGTTTCAGTATCACGCAAGTTTGTTTGGTAAGTCGGACTTACAGGAAAATAAGTAGTTGCACATTGTGTTGTTATTAATTATATTAATAAATTGTTTGCTTGTTATGTTTATGTTTAAAGAAGGAGATTTAAGAATGGAGAAATCAACTTCAACTTTGACCGTCACTAAATTAATAAACGGTAACCGAAATATGTAAATATACCGCAAGAGTTTTAATTTACTTTTCTTACATTTGAAGGCGCATTGTATACAGAGTGATAAAATATGTTGTTGGGGAAAATTTAGTCAATGCAGGGAATATACAAAGCAATTGTGTTTGTGATCAATTGACTACCATGTTGAAGAAGTAATAAGAAACTTGGGAACACTGACGCGATCAATTTTTTTTTGTAATTTCTTTCCAACATATTCTGATAGCAGTATGTAAATGTACAACCGATTATTACCATACAGGGTGCACAATATCCAAAATTAGATAGATGGAACTCTTCAACTGCTTGCTTTTTATACACGTGAAGATTTGCGTTGGATGATTTTACGATTTTAGTAAAGGCCTAACTCAACAACAATACATAGAATCTCTTCGTTCAACGTTTGGTAATAAAGCACCATCAGAAAAGACGGTTTACAATTCGTTTGCAAAATTTGGTCGTGGTAGTGCGTCCGTCAGTGATGAATTTCGTGAAGGTCGACCAAAATCGGTTGTTATTTCAAAAAACATTGATGCTGTGCGCGACATGATTGAAGAAGATCGACATGTAACTTACAGTGAGCTAGAGGCATCCTTGGGCATATCGAAGACTGCAGTACATTCGATTTTGCATGAACATTTAGCTGTGAAAAAGATCTGTTCCTTATGAATTCCGCATGATTTGACCGAATCTCAAAAAAGGCTCGTGTTGATTGGTGTAAGGAAATGCTCAAACAATTTGACCGAGGAACTGCACAATCCGTATACAACATAGTAACAGGTGACGAAACTTGGCTATATTCGTACGAATTGGAAACTAAACAACAATCCACTGTTTGGGTGTTCCAAGATGAACCGAATCCCACAAAAGTTGTTCGTTCGTGAAACACCAAGAGTAATTGTTTCTTCAGTTGTACTGGACATGCCGAACCATTCCTTTACAGGATCGAAGAACAGTTAACGCTGAATGGTATACAACAATTCTTTTGCCAGAAGTCATCTACGAAATCAGGAAAAACAACCGAAAACGTCGCATCATTCTTCATCGTGACAATGCCAGCTCTCACACAGCACGTCAAACAATTGATTATTTGAAGGAGAAAAACATCTAATTAATGTCTCATTGCCCGTATTCACCTGATTTATCGCCTAACGACTTCTTTGTGTTTCCGAATTTCAAACAAAAAATGCGTGGGCAGCGATTTTGATCGCCTCAAGAAGCTATTGAAGCCTTCAAAAAACATGTATTTAAGATACCAACTTCAGAGTGGAAAACATGTTTCAAGAATTGGTTTGCATGTAAAAGTGTATAAATCTTAAAAACGAATATTTTGAAAAGCAATAAAACAGTTTGTTCCAAAAAAATTTTCTTCTTTTCTAGTTGTTGTAAAAACTTAAAGTACCAAATTTTGAAAGCTGGTTATACAGGGGTCCAATATGAAAATGTAGAATACGTTATATCTCTGGAAATAAAATAGGCATTAAAAATTTCTAGAAACCAATTCTGCAACATCGAGGGGGAATCATTATGACTCATAAGGTAACCTTCCCCATTCAACTCCTTAGGCCCTAGATACCCCAACGAAAAAATTTCAAATGGTAACACCCATCTTGTAATACCCCATTGAAAAGCACAAAATACTATTTAAAAGTAGCAAACAGCTTCTTACCTGTTCGTTTCCGAAAAATAGAATTGCTCTCAAGATCTCCAGATGTGATCCCATTAGACTACTTTTTAAAGGATCGCTTAAATTTTTTTGTTTACAAAACTCCTTAGTCCATTGCTCAATTGCGAAAAGAATAGTTCAGGAGTGTCGAATCTAATCCACGACAAACCACCTAAAAGTTTTGGAGTGAATTTAAGAGTAGACTTTACCATTGCGTAGAGAATAATGGAAATTATTTTAAACGGTGATGCTAATATTTTTAAATTTGTGTTAAAACAAACGGTTCTGATAATCATGAGTTTTATTTAATTTTTCTGAAAGGAATCAGGTAAAAAGAAATGTTTGTTACTATTCAACCACAAGGTGGGTGTTAGTATTTGTAATTTTTTTGTTGGGGCACCTAGAGCCAAGGGTTTGAATGGGGATGGTTACCTTACGAGTCATGATGATTCCCCCTCCAAATTGTAAGAATGGTTTCTAGAAAAGTTCAATACCTATTTTACTTCCAGAGATACAACACATTGTAAATTTTCAAACTAATATCCTGTGTTTTTGTTGATGATAGAACTGGAAGTAATATATGTCTCCTACATTAAAAGATCAAAAACTTATGTCCCCTTAGATATAAGAAATTTAAATTCTTATAACCTAAATGTTTGCAAACATCCCAGCGAATTTCAAGTTGCTTTATTCTACGCAGGTTTAAGTTTTTGTGTTTAATGTCTTTCAAAATATTATGCGTGCTTTACAGTTTTTTCTAAAAGAAAATACAATGCAAATTTAGTTAGCAAGTCTTAAAAGCTTTTGTAGTCTTCCGGGTAGCTACAAACTTAAACAATTATTTAAGTCAAAACCTCATTTTTATTGATACATTCATTCGGAGAAAGTAGGCTGAGTCACTATTAAAGTTATAATTTCCGAGCGCTTGAACAATTACCGTAACATCAGTGCCTATAATTAGAAAATTCGTTTCCGGATCATTTAAGTCTCTAATAGGTAAAACGGATTATTTAAATTTAAATTTGTGCTATCAATTTTGACACCGTTTACTATACATACAAGCGTGTAGGAGTAAAGCCAAATAAAAAAGGTGGACGCAGTTTGCAGCAATATAAAATAATTGTTTGTTGTTCCAACAACGCGCATTATTATTATTATTCAATTAGTTAATAGCATAATCTAACGTTTAATATTATCTAAGCAAAGGCAGGTCTGCTGGAAAATATGTTTGCCTTGACAGTAGAAACAATTCACCTTTCAATGAATTTAAATTCTTTCCGTCTATAAAATCGTCACGTGTTGAGCGAAATATTTCTGAGCCAAAACCAAGCTCTGCTATTAAAATGGATTTAATACAGACTTTCTAGAAATTTAAAATTTTAAGTGGCAAAATGATTACGATCAAAAAATTTAATAATTTCTAAACGTCGCGTAAATCAAGGATGGAACCAAGTTTGAATTGTAACAAATATTTGTGCATTGTTCCATCAGTTTATGATCTTAAAATGGCGATTTCTTTTATAAATCAATTAATTACAATCTATGTATAGAATTTCCTGCGCCTCCTGATGCCATTAATCAAAAAGTGGTACATTCTAATTAAAGCAGTAAGTACCCGGATAACGGTTTCCCACATTATAATTCGCTATCAATCAAAAATGCGCTTCGTACGCCTCTAATAGACTGTTTCATAGTTTCTAATTATTAGGTAAATTGGGTCAAAATTTGCTTAACAACTACTTATGGTTATTTATTTCTGTAGGAAACTAACCGAGTTACCGTAGGTGGATGCTAATTTTATAATTACTAGAGGAGTTCAACAGCTCATGTTTTTAATTTCAACTAACTGTGTCAGTTTTGATATTTCTACGAATAAAGAGAACTGCGAGGGCGGTAGTCTTTCCTATAAAAGTCGTCTGTTTTTGGTTTAAATCATTGGCACAATTTAAAACTTCAAACTACTGTTAAAATTTTTAATTTACGTTGCATGGGCTTATTTTGGATACCATTGTTAATTGTTAGTTTGCCAGAAAATAAACCATAATTAAACACAAAGAGAACGGGTTTCCAATTAAATCAAAATTTGCAATTAACAACTATAAAAATTACTACAATTTTTTCCAGCAGAAGTCAAAAAATATAAATAGCAAGTATAACCGTTCGAACCGCCTTAAAATTATAAACTTTTATAAATGTATTTACAAAACTTTTTCTAATTTAAAATTTAAAATACACCCCGCTCAAATCTGATCAAATTCGGGATAAAGTCATAATAAGTGAGGGTGCCAAAGGGAATATCACTAGATTCCGCATTGTTCAAGCTCCATGTTACTTTGAACGGCCAATCCGAAAGTTGTGCGTGATGGAACTTACCATTTCACGCAATTTGTTCCTGATCAAAAAAGTGTAAGTTTATTAGCCCCGTAAACAAGGGCACAACAATCTCTCTCAGCTGTCCCTACACGTATCTTAGCATTTTTTTTTATTAGCCCGCATCATCCCATTGTTGGGCAAGGGCCTCCCCCATAAGGGGGGTTGTTGATCTACTCTCCCGTAGTGATCAATTCTCGTGGGAGAGAGGCGCCCCGTTAACGCAATTTAACATTACTATTTAATAAAGATCAAAATAACAGAGTTGAGTTTAAAAAGACATATAATTAAATTTAAAAAAGGCGGACAAAAATACAAGCAAAATGATTATAATTTGGTATCAAAGAAAGATAAACATTATTTAAAGAAAAAACACACACACATTTTGAAACGTACAACCTTAATATTAAAAAAAAAGGTCACACACAGGAGACCACAAGACAGTTAAATCTAAGCTAATACCTGTAAAAAAGATAGTGCAAAAAGTCCTTGTACACGCAGTGTTTTCTTATATTGCTAAAGTTCTTCGAATAAAACAGAAAATTATAAAATTATATTGTATAAAAAGTTTACAGCATTGCACAATAGCGGTATCGTCTCAGGGGGCCTTCCCCTCAGTAAACTGCATAGAACAGCTGGAGCGTAGCTAACAAAGGTTTCGAAAATTACCTTTTTCGATGATAAAATGGCCTTTCAAGGGGCTGTAGAGCCCGAGTCCGTCTCTGAGCGCAGTTCACTTAACAATATGAAGACTTGGATTTGCTGCGGTTGCAGAAATCTATAAAACGTCCCACATACAGGGTACGTTCAATAAAGCGGCCGAACGTCACAAAATGTTAGATAATACACAACCCCATGTAGAAATACTTTAGATTAACTGTTAAAACTAACATACTAGCAAAATTAAGATGAAAGTGCGTTAAATAAATTAAATGGCACGAATTATAACTGTATTAGTCCAGTCAAAGTAAATTTATACGCGCGTAGGTTGATCCATCGAGTTTCTTAACCATAAATCAAAACCTAAACGGAAATACATCTCAACAACAAAACTTTAACAGTTTATTATGGTAAGTATAAGTTGGTAGGTATTTGTACATCGAATCGTACATTACACCTACACCTACAGGCAATGAGCGAATCAGCGCCACCTCTGGTATACGAGTTAGTAAAATAATTTTTTAAACGCATTTTTTAATTGCAGATAGGACTAAATTCAAAAAAATATATTTATAATATGAATTAAAAAAATACTATTACAACAAATACTATTACAAACTAAATATTATAACGTTTTTACGCTGCTGCAAAGAACTGATTATGTAGCTCTGCCTGCTGTTTGTATGGATGCCGATAGTCGCAATTAACAGCTTGTAATAAAACGTAAATCCAAGAAAGAAAAGAAACCAACATCTACATGTTTACATTATACACTTACGGTGGTAATTATTATTCTTCCTTTTCTCTTGGTTAACTATCCTATCGATTGGTTTGCTGCAACACCTTCTTTTTCCATTCTTCACTTCTGGATGCCAGTCTTCTTAGCTGGATGTATTGTTACAACCTATGCTTTTTATCTGGGATATCTATTGTAGTCTTGATCTCCCCTGTACATTGGGACCTTCAAGAGTGCCCTCAGTTATTGTACTGGCTAGCCAAAAAAATAAGCAGATAGATAAGAGTTTGAGTTACAATAAAACAATTACTTCTACTAAATTTAATATATTTTAAGTTAAATGGGAAAAATGTCTTAATACATACTTAGGCTTCAAACAATTTTTGACTCTTCCTCATCATCTACCTCTGTTTTCTAACCTCTTCAACTCTAGGAATCTCGGTCAAAGAGTTCCCACACTCCTGCAGTAAAAACAAACACAATTTAAATATCACTTAAAATATTTGACATTTTTGAAAACAACATGCAAAAGCGTCTCAAAAATATCTTTCAATTCAGTGGTTACGTTAATATCTTCTACATCCTTCCTTTCTACGAACAGTTTTCACTTTAAGAAAGGAAAAAGTTTACCGACGTCATGGCAGGTAAATAACATGAATAACAGATCTCAACAAAGCCGTATTTCATAAGAAATTATTACAGAATCAGTGCAGAATGGGCAGGTGCATGGTTGTAGGTCAGAAACCAACTACCCTATTAATGACAGAAATTAGCTGCCCTAATTTCCTTCTGCCACTTTCAACATAAAATGCTTTATTTACGGTTTATTCTTCAGGCACAAACTCTTTATGGTTCACACATTGTACAAAGTAATCAGCATGACTGTGTTTCTGCATCATTGCAAACGAAATATTATGGGTTTTGGTAATGGTTTCCAGTCCACTGCATATTCTGGCGTTTTGTTTCAAGATTGAACTGAAATACCTAAGGATCACTTGCAGTGAATATGCAGATAAGAAAATTTGCATTGTCTCGACAAGTCTGTTACTATGCAAGTCTTTCTTGATTTTGCTCATCCATAAGACTGTGCGGGAAAAACTTTGCAGAGATCTTTCTCCCGTTTATTTACATAAAGTTCGTCCAAACGCCTTCTTACTGATGTCTAATTTATCTACCATCATTTAGAGAGTCATTCAGCAAGCTTTTACTACAATTCCACCAACATTTGTGACAAAATCTGCAGTTAAAGAGGCAAACGAGTGTTCAATATTTGATTAGTTTCTCTAAAAGTTTTCCCTGATTCACAGCAAAATTTAGTAATCACTCGTTGCTCCATTACCACTAATAGAAACATGATGTATGTGTTGGTGCCCTACGCAGAACTATCAACTGGTCGATCTCTGCTTGACCATCTATTGATAATTCTGTGAACTATTATATGTTGTTTTAATTTTGATTTAATTTCACGCAACTCTAGTGCTTTAGTACATACTACCAATTAAAAGAGTTATTATTACAATTTTTAAATAATTTGATTGCAAAACAGTAGCCTACTGTGGTCAATAATACACGCAAAAAATTGAAAATTTCTAGTAGACCTAGTTTTAACCCAAAATAGTATTAAAAATGATGCTGGGAATCACAAAAATGATGGAAATCCTAATTTTAATCACAAATTTCAATTCAATTTTTTGTATCTATTTTTGATTGCAGTGGGCTGGTTTTCAGGAAAATTATTTAAAAATTGCAAACGTAAGCTGTTTAAAGGTTAGTACGAAAACCTGAAATCTGTGAGAATAAATAAAGAATATATAGAGGCCTCAATGTGAGATGTGAAACACGCTTTATATTATGCATATAGGGTGTCAACTTGAAAACGTACAATGTGTTATATCTCTGGAAGTAAAATACTTATTGAACTTCTCTATAAAACGTTTCGACAACGTGGATACGGAATCATCATGATTCATTCAACCCCTTAGGCTCGAGTTACCACAACAACAAATTTTAAATGGTAACGTCCACCTTGTGCTACCTCATTGAAAAGCTATTACAAACTGATATTCAATAGCAGCATACATTTTCTTCCTGATGTGTTTCAGAAAAATTAAGAAATAAAATCAAAAGGTTTAGAACCTAGGCAATACTAAAGTCTCAAATTCCCTTCTAACATTTTGTGGAGGTACCCCTTGACACTCCTGAACTATTCCTTGTCGCAGTTGTGCAATGGACTGAAGTTGAGTTTTGTAGACAAAAGATTACAAGTGAAGTCATAAAAAGAAGGTCAATGGAGTTAAATCTGAAGATCTTTGAGGACATTTTATTTTTCGGAAACGAATCGGATAAGAAGATATTTGCTACTATTAAATAGCATTTTGTAAGAGATTTTCAATAATATATCAACAATTGGATTAAATTTAAAAAAAATTATTGGCGGAGCTAGGGGTTGAATAGAGAAGGTCACCTTATGAGTCATAACAATGCCCCCTTTATGTTGTAGGGACGTTTTCTAGAAAAGTTCAACACCTATTTTACTTCCAGAGACGTAACGCATTGTCAGTTTTCAAATTGACACCCTGAAGATATCGGTTTGTTATTCTGAATCACCTGATAGTAGTAGCACGTCCTGGGCGTACCAGTATTGATGAAATCTCAAAAAGAAAATCTGAAATATTAGTTTCTTTGGAAGTGGATGATCAACTTCTGACCACATACTTAACACCCACGACCAAAACAATTATGTCAAAAACATCTTCTGATAATACAGATTCACATTCCAAATTGAATTTCTATCGCGAAAAATATTATTTTGTTATACAAATATTTTGAAGATCTTCGACGCCTTAACGAATCACTTTTGGATAGAGGCAGGTTTGATTAAATCATCTTATTTTTGTTTCAGGCATATGTGGTAGTGTTTTAACAGACCTTTTAGAGACACCTTGTATATATATATTCTAGAATAAAATGTAGCAGCCGAAAATTTACGTATATATACTTTTCCCTCATTCTGTTTATTTATTATTGTAACAATTAAAAAATGAAAAGTTATGCAGATTTAAGTTATTAGAAATCAGTGTCAATATTATTATAGATAAAATTTTCCGTTAAATTGTAGAAAACAAGAATGTATTTGCTTAACAGGAAATCAAATTCATTATGCAACAGATGTTTAAGTAGGCTGTGT
>JABXWE010023346.1:0-29958 GCA_014611495.1 Limonius californicus | reverse complement strand
TTCCGGTGTGATGTTGCTCCAATGCAAGGCCACATGTTTTTGCACAAACACAAGGTCTAATCAGGTCTTTTGTATGGGAACAACTGGATTATCCACCTAACAGTCCTGACCTTTCACCCAGTGATTTTCACTTGTTTCGGTACTTAAAGGCGTTCCTTGCTGGTCAACGGTTCAACGAGAAGTAAAAACTGCAGTCATGGATTGGGCTTCTTCACAGGCGGCAGATTTCTTTGACGTCGGAATTCAAAAACTTGTTGAGCGGTATGACAAATTTTTGAACAAAAATGGAAATTATATAGAAAAGTAGATAAAAGTATGTAGAATATGAAAAAAATATATTGCAAAGATATTTACAGTAAAAAACGGACCTTATTTAAAAAATACCCCCCGTAAAATTAAGATTTTAACAACCGATTTAACTTATGATAAATTATAATTAAATAATTCAATTCTGTTCGTGCCATTCTTTCGTTAAAAACCTGGTTGGATTTTCCATGATGTACGTCAAAGTTAACTAACAACAGTCATTATTAATTTTTATTCGACACGTTTACTTTTGAACGTTTTCAATCTTTACTTCTGAAAAATTACAGCGATAGAAATTTCTGCGTGAAATTATTTAGTATCCTGATTTTAAAATTCCTCCTAACTTGCGAACAATAGTATAAGCAAAATGAACATTTTTGGGTGTCCATACGACTCGACGGTCAAGGTTATATCGTGGTCGTTCCAACCCCCCAACCATATTTTCAAGAATCACACAAGCACCTATCGCATACATATTTGAGCTCGTTAGTGCACATGGATAGTGCAAGATAAATCGTTACATAATAAAATTTCTAAGAACCACTTTTCAGGGCTTCTGGGAGTCTGATTTATTCATTCAGCGCGGACTATTTCAAGCAGCTCTTAACCGTTTTGATTAAGTTTTTAATCTGAATTTCAAATGGCCGGTGGTGAATTTGTAAGGTATCGTGCACGCCAGGCCTTATCTCGGCCCATCTCGACATTCCGACATATTATTAAGGTAAAAGTATACAAAATACTGGGCGGCCGACGCGCGGCCTGGCAACCAGATATATTCAAGATCAAGGTTAGCTTAAATGCAGCGAGACGGTGGCCTTGCCTGCTCCGCTGCACCGGTGCGGTGCATCCTGGGCTCCTTTTTATGACTGCTTGTGCTCCTTAATTTTAGGTTCCCTTCTCGCTCAGCTGGTCACTACTTTGTTGTTGTTATTGTTGCCACGACGCAGCCGGCCCGTTCGAGTTCCTCGAATTTTTTAACGAGATCGCAATCCGCATAGTAATTATTATGATTGTGGAAATTATAACGCTACTGCCACTAATTGTTATATAACTACAGGGTGGTGGATCTGTAAAAAAGATTGCCCGTCTGGCCTCGTCTTACTAACCACGATTCAGATTGAACCCTCAGATTAGGAGAAATAATTAGGATTTAGTCGATTTTGCGTTAGAAAGTGGGTCGGTTTGAAACAGATATTCACGTGTTATAGTACCTGCAGGCCTGGTCTTGAGCCACATGAAAAGTTCTTTATCTATTGCTGAACTGTTATACAGGCTGTTACAGTATCAACAGAACTGGTATTGCGACATATGCATAAGTGCTTGGTTTATTATTAAATAGCGAAATAGCACCGGTAGAGTTGCTGCCGTGATGGAGAAAACAATATTTTACCAAAGTGAACTGTTATTATAGTACCGGCTGCCGGGACACAAACAAATAGTCAACTAATAATGGACCGATTCCAAAGTCCTGACTAAAGAGTTATTTAAAGCTATGTAAATAAAATCTGATATTATGGACTTTCGCTTGCAATGGACTAAAAATTCACGAAAGACCATTATAACCGAACCGAATTTTGTAAGATTTCCCTCATATCGCGAAGGCGACCCCGAGTCCCGAGATAACAGATAAATCTTTCTGCTCGTGGATAATAATTGCCTGGCACATTCGTCAGTTTCCATACGCGACATTAAGCTTGCCTTTTTTCTACCAAGAACAACCCCCTTGTTGCAACCGATGGACAAGGGTGGCATATGGAACTCAACAAGCTTACAGAAAAGAGATGTTTCTGCGAATCGTTCAAGTGCAAAATGCCAGTGAAGTGAAAGCTTTAACAATTTTGGACGCCATGAACTTGGTGAGCCTTGTTTAGCAGACGATATCTGCAGAAACTAGCCGTATAATTGTTTTAGACATGCAGGATTGGTAAAGGAACCGATTTTATTAACTATGGGATATTGGAACTCAGAAGATGAATCTGTGAGCGGTAGTCTTTTTACAAATTATGACCATTTTGATGACATATCACATCACAACTGTACAGGAACTGTACGAGAATGAAAAATGTCATTCTAAAGGCAACAAAGATCAAAAAGAAGAAGTAGAAAAACAACCACAGGAAGTTACTTTTTCAGATACTTTAAAATCTCTTCAGACCTTACAATACTTTCAGCAATTGTCGCAAGTGAAATTTTTCATCAATTAAACAAGATACAAATTGTTTTAAATGACACGTTTTCACGGAAAAAAGTCATCTAAAGAAAAAATAAGGATTTTTGTAAAGCGATCTTATATTTATGTATTTTTTTGTTGTTGTTCCGACTTGCAATAAATGCATTATTTTGCAACTTACAATTTAATTTTGTTTTCAACTTAAAAAATCAAATTCAGATAAGATGGACACTTGGTTATAATGGACTATCCCCTGTCCATTATAAACGCGTTCTACTGTATTTCAATAGATCGTATTAAACAGGCTATGACCAATATATTCCATTAACCGAAAAGTAAGCATTACCTACGATTATATGAAACTTCTAAAGGATCTTTTACCTGTTCTTGGCAACAAAAATGTATAAAATAAAAATATTTATATTTATTTTCTTTTTAGTATTTTGAGTAGTAAGTGTATGAGATCGTTTACATATCCCAGCTGAATTGTTTCCAAATACAAAACAACATAATCTACGGGGTAGAACTCTGATATTGCGAACATTATATACAACGAAGGAGTCCCTATAGCGAAAAGCAAATTTAATTTGTAAACTATATAAATGTAAATTTTCTAAACAGTCGATTCCGATTAATCGGGGTAGCCGCTTTTTGGGACAAATCTTAAAAAACAATAACCAAATAAAGGAAATAACAGCAATTCCATCGCATATTTGAGACATCATTCCACTTAATCGGGACAGTAACTTTCAAATAAATCATATATTGCAATTGCAAAATTTTATTAAAACCAGAAATAAATTTGTTTATAGTTAATGTGCGTTCTTTACAAAATTCGGTAGATTACAGCACTGGAATGTGTTTTTGAAACCTTGTTTATCAAACATCATATATGTTTGTTACTAGCGCGGCGCCGGGGATTCACACGTAGACATCTTTAAGCATGGTGGAGTTAACGTACATTCGGTAATAGCTACACCGCCGCGCGGTGCTACGTATGAATATACTCGCTAGACTGGGTATCTTTAACATCAACACTAAACCAATAGATAATATCGAACAAAGTAGTTCTTCATGAATAAATTTAAGACATTAACATCATAAATAATTTCTGCACAAGTTCAAATTGCATATTTGTGATGCTAAGATTTATGTAGTTGATACAAGATACAAGAGATTTAGATATGGCATCAATGCAAATCTAACCAAGGCTGGTAGAAATTTCTATTTAATTTGACACTGCTGCTCTGAACTTTACAGTTGTCAAACACATTTTCTGTTCTTTTTTGTTAATTCCGTTTCACTTGCATTAATGGAATACACATTTGCTGCGTGCACTGACATGATTTGGATTTTTGGAGAGGTTGGTGGTAATTGTAATACAGTGGCAAGGCTATATGCTATCCAAATAGAAGACATCCAAACCGCACAGTTAATTAGACGACTACGAACTAGAGGAAGTTGTTGGTCTAAAAGAAGGTGTGGGTGGTCATCCGTTTTTGGTAAGACAGCCCAATATTGAAGAAATGTGTTAGATTTAATTGAGTGGGACCCTATGAGATGCGTACGTGATATTTCTCGGATTGTAGACATACCATACGAAGTTCAATTGCAGTGAGGTGTGTAGAATGTCATAACGTTGGTGGTAGTCATTTTGAACATCATAGTTAATTTAGAGAAAATTTTAAATTCTCCAATGTTTTTATTCTTTTTGTTCATAAGTAATTTGGGTTTAGGTACGGAAAACAATTGATAACTACTTTATTCAGCAGAGGGTTGGGCCTATTGGGGACACTACATAAAAAATGCGCCGGTAACTCCTCACGGTGGTATGGAAATAAGTTGTTTAACCGTTGATTTGTGTTGTCAACAAATAACAACAATTATGTAATACATATTATTTAATAGTTTTCCATACATTTTCTCCGTAGAGCATACGATATGCATATTACACAGTCGCATCTCTAAGAATTAAGGTCTTATTTGGCCCATTGTACATCCTAACTATATTAAAAAAATACTAACTTTTATAATCCCACCGATTTACTGCATTCCAATTATACTGTAATATTATCGAGCAAAATTTTCAAAACTACTAACAAGAATAAAATATAAACGCAGATAAAATTGTTTGCCACACTGCCACTTACGATTTTACAGTACCGGTAAGTGAGCTAGTGGGGCACATAAAAGCTTTTTTAATTGTGTTATAGTACTTGCAGGCCTACTACTGAGACACGGATAAATACTCTTTCAGCTAACCCAACTAATTCGAATTATGATAAAAGTTTTTTTCTGCTGTGGGAAACGAGAATCTGCTTGTTTATTGCCTATTCCTTCTATTTCAACAAATTGTGTAAAAATTATATTTAAGTATATTTCAAACTGTCAAGACAACCTAAACTACAAATATTTTGGACGTAAAATTTACCAAATACCCTACACGTTCCATATAAAATCAAATACTTTTTCTTTGCTTTGGCTTGATATATTGCTCCTGTCTATTTAAGAACTTCTATTATTTAGTTACTGTTGTAGTACCGACAGTTCTGCCATTCCTACAGAGAAAATAGCATCTTCACTAATTTCATTAAAATGATTTTCATTAAATTTATAAACATTTCTTTTCCATTGCTAGATCCGCTTGTAGAGAAGTATATGTATGTATGCAGGGTGTATCAGAAATACGTACAAATATTCAAACCAGTAATAGATTGGCTCAAGTAGAATTCAATGGTACTATTCATTTTTAAAAATATATTAAGTTTATTTTTTTGTAATTAAAAAATAAAATAAAATTTTTTTGAGAACTGCTGATGATACATAGAAAATGCATTTAAGCTGTAGAAGGTTATTACTTAATTGTAAAGTAAATCCAAAGTGGCAAACACGTAAAAACTTGTCTGGCTTGTGTTAACTGAATAGAAATTGCTGACCTACCTAATAGTATTGGTTTGTGGCAGGTAGATAAAATTTTTTTTGCACTTCTATCTTACTCTCCTTTGCATAACATGTCTTTGAATTATTATCCTGCGGTACTCAAACAATTTTGGGTCAAATTTTCAATTATTATTTTGTCATACCTTAATTGTAATCTACCATAGGATTTAATATTTGAACCTATTTCTGATACACCCTGTATAATATAAAAATATTTACAATTATTTTATTTCTACCATTTTAGCTAATAGCATAAATAAATCGTGTATTATTCTTCCAGCGAAATATTTTTTTGGTTCCAAAATGTTATAAAATCACTATCAGCAATACAACATACAAAGTTTATGATAAACGATTTTAGGGTTAGATACACCACCTTATTAATTTTTTAACATGGCCATCAGTATTCCATCAATTGCTTAGTTATGTTATAGTTACCGGTAGGTTATGGACGCGGCACATTTACAAATCTTAGCTAGCAATGAAGGGGAACCACCTGTAGAAGTTAAAAAAAATCAAACTTACTCGAATGCCGCAATGAAGCCCTCGCGTGATAAAAAAATTAACCATTGCGTCATATTTAAATATGTTCAAATTTGCAATGGAAAAGTGAAATTAGTCTAAACTGAAATCTAAGGTTAAATAAAGTTAACAACCAAGCAAAGCACGAACACTTCGAAGACAAATGTAATGATTTGTTAGAGCAACAAAGCACGCTATGGGTATTTTATTTCCGGAAATAAAAATTCGTCATGGCGATCTACCTACGCTCCTTTATATTGAGGTAGGGCCTTGATGCTTAATTACAACACTAAATCAACGAAATCCGACAGTGAAAATTGCCGGCCGCTTTTATTTTTGCTCTTCTGGGAAAAGACCACCTGCGCATTGAGTCACAGAAAATGCGAACCCGCTGTTTGCCAAATTGTAATGCTAAAATTATAGACCGTGCTTTCAGACAACATGGTGCCGGTTCTGCAACATATACCTATTTAATAGGTATATGTTCTGCAATGGATTTTTGGAAGTTTGCTCCCACGTCGATTGTAATATTGTATTGTTGAATACTTAAAAAAATTTTATGTTCATTTATATTAAAGTTTTTATAAATCTTATCGCTTTGGACCGAAGTTTAACCAATTACTCCTCCTACAATAAATCCAAATATTGGTGTTTGCAAGCAGTTAACAAAAAAAATGGGCACAAGAACTGTGCAAGAAGCAAGAGATATTCATGAAAAAAAAAACAATACCCTAGTGATCTATTTAATATGCATATTGGTAGAAGGCATGATATTTCGTCATTATACCATAAAGAAACGCAAGGAAATGAGGTCCGACGTGATGAATGAAGCTCAGCGGTACGAAATACTCCAGATTCAAATTTTACAGATATCAATTACCTACTTCATGACAATACATACTTCTTTCAAGAAGCCTTTACTAGAATTTTCCTACAGTTTTCAATTATTTACGTAATTTCCGTTGAATACTTTGCACAGGTAAAAATTTACGGGAAAAACTAGACAGACAGAGGTATAGTGTAAATCTATTACCTGTGAACAGGTTGTCATCACCTTTAATAAATCTTGGGGCCGAAACAGCAATGCCAGATTGCCAGACTTAAAAAATTCTTTGCGGGACTACCGAAAACAAAGGTTCCAGGTGAAATATAAGATATTCGATAATAAAATTGGTTTTGATTTGAAATTACATAATAGCAGCCGAATAAATATATTGATGTGAAAACTAAAGATGTTCTTGGAAAAAATATATTCAACGTTTCGGAAAAAAGTCTTTTAATTACAATATACCATTCTCCAAAAACTATTTTCTTTTAAATAATAATTATGTATACGAAACAACAGATTTTCTATTACGACAAATAGGCAATGCGTCTTTTTCTGCGTATACAAAAGTTCCACTAAAATGTTCTTACAACTGTTTATATTGTTTATCGACATTCCAATGGTATACTTTTTCTTTGGCATTCACACTACCGCCCCAAACCGCTTTCGCATTACTTCAGGGGGGTGTGGGCGTCCCTTACATACTAACCATTCATGCAACATGCACCCTAAACTTAAAACTGAGTGAAATAAGGTCATCTCAGCTGGGGTTCGACTACGCGGCCGATCGGACCGCATTTCACTGTGGCCTCGACTGACAGCGCTTCTTCGCACTGCTCCATCGAGGTCCCTTCCAATGTATACTAGACATTCTGTACATGTGTATTTCAAGTTACCACAAAAACATTTCCAATTGAAGAACATATCATACATACTGGAAATTTACTATAAATGAATCGTCGCTACTGTTCCAGCATAAAAAATGAATCTGCAATAAATATACCATATGTCTACAGACGCGTCCACCCCTTTTTCCTGATATGTTAAACGATTAAAATGTGAAGTGGTTAATATATTGAAAGTTTACTGTAATTTGAAGTATTAACGGTTTTCGTGCCCTGCTGGGCTTCGGCTTGTTTCCAACGGAACATTATACAGCAGACGCTCGATAACGTGAACTAATTCAGACCCGAGTGTGTTCACATTATTGAGCGTGATTTTATTAATTAGCAAATTATTAAAAGAAACGTTTAATAACACAATTAATATTGTTTTTGCTAATTATGTCACTCCTGCACCTAGTGCAACCTCGTCTATGATTTTCATTTTGTCACTCAATCTTAAACACTTTCTTTTGTTGGATGTGGATGCTATAGTCGTAATGCATAAACGCAGGCATATGCCTGACTTAAGTTTAACAACGACTAAAATGAAATCAGCGGTGCTCCTACAAATAATTTGCTGAGAGTCACGTATATACATTATAAAAACAATAAAAAGTGTTTACGTTATCATGCGTTCCATTTGAGCCTATAGTAAGAATTTTGTGTTTACATTAGCCGTGTTTCCATTATCTGGTGTTTACGTTATCGAGCGTCTGCTGTATTTTTATCTACTTGAAACTGACATGAAATTGTGAGTGTGAGGTTGCTTCAATTGTATGTGGTGGTTTTTAGGCAACTTTTTGACTTTTGATCAAACGTGCAATGTGGTCCATTAAAATGTATTCCTTCAATTCGGTTATTACCTCAAAAATATGTTGTCGAATTAAAAGTATATACGTGTGAAACGAGGGTTCCATCAGGAATGGAAATACAACTACGAACCCTTTCCTCCCTTCACCCGCCTTTGCTACCGACCCCTTTACTTTCCTCAAACCCTTCCTATTCCTTTTTCATTTCTTCACGCTCTTAGCCGCCTTTGTTCTTTCCTTCTCAAGTTCTTATTTCTCCCCCCCCCCTTCCGCTGCCCATTTGCCAATCATTCCCTAGTTTCTCTTGGTTTCTTTACTACGTCAATTCCTATTTATTCGTTTTGTTTTCCTTCTTTTTCCCCTGTTTCTCTACCCCCTTTTCCATGCCCCAACTCCTCCGCTACCTTTTCCACCCCGTTTCTTCTCCCTCCCTTCACTCTATCGGTTTCTGGGGAATGGTACGGAGGGCAGCACTAGAAAAGTAAGCTAAAGCTCTAGGATTGCATATGAAACAAAAACCAAATATTCAAGACAAGCAGAGAAAGGGGGCCACCCGAAAATTGAAAACTTTTTAACCATAGACTTGGATTGGATATTTCGTATTGCCAAGTTATACAACTAGAACAACAGACGGTGCGACATCTTATTGCTGTTTTTAAAGGTACTGATGTTTAATTTTTTCAGCGTCTAACATCAAGTGGACTATATCACTGAAAAGTTTAAGCCAACAAGTCTGAAACTGCTATATATGTATTTCCAAAACAGAAGAGTTATGCTGAAAAATGCAAATTTGGAAATAATTTTGGGTCGTACTAAACAGTATGGACAATCCATTTTTTTCGACGTTTAATGGAGCTCAAAATATTGTACACATGCCAATTTAAGGCGATTCTATATCTCCTATAACAGAGATCTCCGCGCAGAGAAAGCCGTTAGAAACACTCTGTATACATGAACCTGCCACAACTGCGCGCTGCACGTTTTGTTAGACTTTCAAGAATGGCGAATGGAAAAGGTACGTTTTGTACCGGATTCTTTTACTTTTATTCTATTCTAGTCACTATTAGCTCTTTGATTCAACGGGCGGGACAAGGGACAACTAACGTTGGGCGGGACTGTCCCGCGCAATTGAAAGAGGCAACTCCGTAACGCGCCCGACTTTCGTTCGTGAGGTCGAGGGTTCGATCCCTTGACTGTCTGTCCTGCCACAGGTTTATTCGTGGCTTTTTTAGGTCATATATAGGTGAATACTAGGGCAGTATTAGACAACTTAGACTTTCTCCTGGTTCCAAAACACCACGAGTTTCTTTTGTACCTCCAGCGAAATGCAAGAAAATACCGTATTGTTTACAAATAAAAACCAAAATAAATAAACAAAATTGTTATATCCTAACCACTTGTCATCGGAATGATCAGTTTTCGGTTTTTACTTATTTACATATGAAACTTTACACAACACGTTACGTGTGCAATTTGGCACTAGGCCATCGTCCACATATCCTGTCCATCTTAACAAGTGTTTCTTAATGACAAACCGGCGATTAGAAAATTCACGTGCTGTAACGTGACGTCACTGTCTGGGGGTTTGGTGCAACGCAGGGGGGCCGCTATCCTTCCCGCGAACCCCTCCCGACCTTGACAGTGAAACTGGAATTCATCACGCCCACGCTGAAGCTCCAACAAATAAAAACAAGGCGATATTTTTGCGTCTCGTTTGTGGTTCCTGCTGATCGTACAAAAAGGATGCCAGACTTTTCAATTGTGGCTCTACCAGGGAAGCATTAGGTATATCAGTAAAAAAAAAAAAGAATAAAATATGTTTTTTTCTGACCGTACGTCGAATTGTCCTCTTAGTCATAATGAAACAGACTCAAATAGGAATCAAATTCTCTCAAAACATGCACTCAGATTTCATCAAACATTTATTTTCGGCTTACCACCACGTTTCGCTTGTTTTATTAAATATGGCGGGCTTACCTGAAACAAAAAAATATATAAACAAGAAAATAAACACAATTAAGACACAAAAATGCCGTGGGATTAAAATTTCATGAATAAGTCCTTTCTGAACTTGAAATCTAATCAATACGTTATTTGTAGCACACATTTTGGGGTAAACGTTGTCCATTTTCATGACGGACGTTACGAATTGATTTCGTTGGAATAACAATGGATGTTCATTCAGTTGAAACCGTGGCAAACGGATGCAAATTCTAACCAAGTTATGGAAAGCAGTCGGGAATTATGTGAAAATGAATAATGCATTCCTGTAAATCACCAAAGTATACGAGCAAGATCAACATATGTACGGAAATTCGATCTTAATGTTAAAACCAATTCTGCATCAATGCAAAGTCAAATCTTTATTTAGTCATGTAGATTTTCGTTTTCCGCAACAGTCACTGGTGGGATTCAAATATGTTCGACAACTATTTGCTAGGTACGCCTATTACTCGTCGGGCAGATACTCGACAAACTATTTATTCTTAAAATAAAATATTAGTACTGCAAGAAAGCTGGCAGTCGAGCAAACTGCATTCGAGCAGTAGGTGGCGAGCAAACGGCGGCGAGCAAGTGGTGGCAAACAAATGACCTAAAGCCGTTAACGTCATCGCCGCCATAGACCTATCATATAAATGCTAGCAAATTTCCTCTCAAATTAAAACTATTCCTGTTTTTCGTTACTGGCACTAATCATGAGTTGAATTTAAGCACGGCACAACATTATAGTTATTTAACACGAGCATGGCGTTATAAACGTTCCAATTTTAAGTAGACGTATGGAAATCCTTAACCAATCACGATGAAACTCACGAATTTGCACGGAAAATATAAAGTTTCTTAGGCGCAGACTCGATAGAAAACTACGACACAAAAATCAAAAAGTAAATTTGAATTTGCTACTATTACAACGATTAGCGTCCTCCCCCCACCGGCCGCGTTAACGGCCTCCCGCGAAAATGTGAGTTTCTTTTTTAACAAAACGTTCCTGACACAAGGGAAAAGTTTATCGTGGTCACAGTTTAGAACACACATTTTTCTAGGAAAATCGCAAACCCAATTCGATATAAACACAACATCAAAAATCTGTCTACGGTTATTTCCAGAAAAACAAACAGTGAGCGTCGAGAGGCTACTTGTTTTTAAATTCTTGGCGCTATAAATAGCTCGATTTGAATGTAAACGAGTTTAAAAACTAACCTGGGTTAATTTGGCCCACGTAATTTTTTCGCACGTTCCCGGAAAGGCGTTCTCACTCAATCAAGTTGGCGCTGTACTAAACACATGAGCGTACTTGGCGATAGGGGCTTTACAATAAACTTAAATATAAATCAGGGTCACGTGCACTATTAATAATTTCAAGGACGTTTCACGTATGGAACTGACGTGAACCGCCGGGGCCAACAAAACACGGGGGAAAAATTGGCACCCAACCTTTCTATTCTTTCACGTAACCGGAGATCGGCGGTCCTTTAAATGTTTCTTTTATTAAAAAATCGTCCTGAGGGTGAACACTCGCATCTGAGCAGAAACGTTGGGTAGGAATTCATGAATAGGTTAATAAGAAAGCTTCGCACTAAAAGCAAAACCCTATTATGGAGACGATATGTTTTTCGAAATGTTGTAAAACTAAAGATTCAAGATGGATTACGAAATTAAAAATTTTTCCAGAGTGCATCTACTTGCATTACTGGCACCAACTTTGCGTGTGGTATCTTCAAAGAAACTGATAAAAACACTTAAATATATTATCAAAGTGCATTTGCGGTGCCTATTTTTGCGTTGCTAATCTGAAATTGTAAACAATTTATTTTAGATAGTTATATGACTTGCAGCCATTTGTACACATCTTAATAAAAAACAGCGCGATTTTTGTTATGAAAAGCTTTTAGATTAAGGACTATCTATCTGAAATTTCGATATTGCTCTCATACTGCAAGCTTTTTGGCCGGAAACAATTTCAATGAGACATAAACAAGTGATTCATGTTCAGAAAAACGTTTCTGATCTCTAGCTACGGACGTCACCAGGAAATTGGCACTCATTATACAAGAGTGAAAAATCTTTTGGTAAAAAGATTTAAATCCAAAACTATTTAAAGCAGAGTGCTTGCATTATTCCAACGTCGCTTTCCGTCTTAACGTCGATTAACATATGACTGATGTCTAACAGATGAATGAGCTTATCTAAAAGCAGAATCGTTAAATTCGAAACGGATATCAGACAAAATTATTCCTAGTCAGGCTGTAACATGTACGTTCATCGGGAAATAAGGAAAAATAATTTTAAATAAGTTGGAAGGATATTGTATTAAGGTTATGTATTACTTCATTATATTATTTAATGAGCTTTTGTTTACTATAATACAAAATTCGTACCATAGCACAAATACAATAACTGAGGATAGGTTCCTAAGCACCCCAAGGAAGCCTGGCCGTTGCAAGTTTTCTAACCGTTTAGTTTGAGATGTTATTCAGGTTTTATCTACACTTCAGGTTTAAGCAGAAAATACTTGTTATTTTACCTACTACTATCAGGGTTTGTTACAACTTATTTTTCAAGAGAAATTGGTATTTCCAACTACGAGGCTTGTTCAACTGAAACCCATCTTTAATGAACTTAGCCTTGAAAGCAAATGCAATAATTCAAATGACGTTTGTTAATGTTAGTACTGTTTGTAAGCAACACATTAATAAGTTTCTGGCGTTCGAATTTGATTCTGACTTTTAAAACTTCGATTTTGAAATGGTGTTTGTTCAAAATCCGTCCGATCAGCATGCGGCCCTACGATTTTTAAGCGCTGAGCGTGTACAGCCATTGCAGATTCTTACGCAAATGCAAGCAGTGTATGGAAATGTATGTATTGGGTTCCCAACTGTGAAGGAATGGTGCCGGAAATTTACGAATGGAAAAGAGGGGACTATGGATGAGCCGCGACCAGGTGCACGGTGTACTGCATTGACAGAAAACAATATGGCATGTGTGGAAGGCCGTATTAGAGAAAATCGTCGAATTTCAATTAGAGAAATTTCAGAAATTGTTGGTGCGAGTGTAGGATCTGTCCATAGTATTGTTCGTAATCTGGATTACAGCAAAGTTTGTTCGCAATGGATTCCTCGTCTCTTGTCTAGTGAACAACAATGCTTGCGAATGGGCTTATCTCAGCAACACCTCACAGACTATAGGCAAAATGGTGATGACTTTCTTCTGTCAATCGTTGCTTGGTGCTATTACTTCGAGCCATCTAGTAAGTTATCGTCGATGCAGTGGAAACATTCAAGTTCAGCACCACCGAAGAAGTTTAAAGCACAACGTCCGGCAGGCGAGGTCAGGTTAACATTATTTTTCAACCATGAAGGACCCTTGTCGATAGAGTTTAAGGAACCTGGAGTAAATGCCAATGCAAATCTGCACAATGAAACTTTGAACAAGCTTCATCAAGCAATAAGACGGAAACGTCCAGGAAAACTTACGCGTGGGGACAGTTTGCTGTACGACAATGCTAGGCCTCATGTTGCTAATGTGGTAAACAATCTACAACGAAAGAAATGGAGGGTTTTAGAGCATCCACTCTGTAGCCCGATTCTATCGCCTTGCGATTTCCATATTTTTGCACCGCTGAAAAAGGCGTTAAAAGGTCGGGATTTGAGTCTGACGCAGAAATATAAATAGCTATGGAAGACTTCTTCAATCAGCAGCCACAATAATTCTATGAGCAGGGTATACGTAGGTTAGTAAAACAATGGAATAGGTGCCTTAACTGTGAGGGTAATTATTTCTAATGAAATTGCTAAACACATTTTTTATAAAGCAAAGATGAGTTTCAATTGAACACACCTGGTGTTTGTAAAATCAAAATATCATCCGATTTAAATTTGGTTTAATCTAAAATAATTCTTGAAATATTTGGATATTAACACCCTTTTTACTTTCCCATACCTTATAGGTACAGTGCCACCAAGCAAACAGGTCTCTTGGGTAGGCGTGGTGTGGTGTAGCTGTATTTTAGAGGTACACTCAATGTCAATAGTAGTTTGGCGGTAAATTTAAACGTGTAACATTGTGGATTTGCAAGTTTATTAATTTTTCTTATGTACCTACGATCTTATATAAATTTGTTAAAACTGTTAAAAGAAAATTTAGTAGACAAGTTCTAAAATTAGATTTGAGAAGGAAATAAATAATTTCCAAAGGAAATGTCCACACACCGGCAGCTTTTTGTCGCTCGAAGAACTCCACATTTTTAATAATGTTTCTGGCTTCGGAATGAACAGTTTTTTCCCTGTGCTTGCCATAACGATAAAATCGGTTAGAATAAATGGATTCTATAAATAAATACATAAATAGCAAATACCTAATAGGTAAAAATATATTTTGAGGTTATGCGATCATTTTAAAAATACTTTAAATTATCTATAAAAAATATGCTTACCTTATTTCGAATAAGACGAACAAAAATAGTCTTAAAAAAGATTGATTTCTTTTATAAAGATGAACGAAAGCAGAGAAAATCAAGAAACATAAATACGCGATAACCTGTCAATGTGCTAGCTACTTTCACTTTTGTCAGGGAAGGTACAACGCCGGCAGGAGTTGTAGGTATTGGCTTAAACTTTTACCGCCACGAATTTTTAAAATTAGTTGGCATATTTTCCGATGGACTTGTTTGGTTGGTGGCGCTGTATAGGGTAAGTATTGAATTCATGAAAATTTTCGAAATCGAGATTTTAACGGAAATATCCGTTTTGGGTCTCTAGGAACCCAAAAAAGTGGTTTTTAAAAAATGTCTGTCTGTCTGTGGGTGGGTATGTACGTACGTATGTGACGCTCCTACAGCCGAAAGTATGGCTCCGATTTTGATGCGCTTTGGAATGCGAGGGTGTATCGAAAATTCATCGAAAAAATAAGCTTTTCAAAAAAATCCGAAACCGGAAGCGGAAGTTACGCATGTTTTTTTGGTATCACTTTTTTCGTGATTACAATTTTGAAACTTTTATCGCGGATAACGATAGAGGGTCATAAGACAAATCTGTTAGTTTTTTGCCGAACTCGCTAGCTTTAAAATGAAGGGCGCTATGATTTTTTGAAAATTTTGAGTTTAACGCCCAATTACTCGAAAACGGATGAATCGATTCAAATGATTTTTATTTTCTGAATAGTATATGACGGGTAAAATGAGGTGATACAAAAAATTTTTTTGAAAAATTATAAGGGGCCTAAATTACGAATTTTCAAAATTTTGGAAATTTTCAAAAAAATTATTTCTCAAAAACTGCTCCAAGGAATTTTTTTAAACTGCATATGTCGACAGACCTCGCAAGGGGCTATCGATATGTTTTTTGAAGAACTCCGTAATTTTCCTGTGGCGCCCTCTACGAAGCTTGGAAGTTTGAAACTTCAAACTCCTTTAATTAATAAACGAAAAAAGATAGGAAGCTGGGGTTTTCACTGAATCGCTCAGTACGTAATGGAGCATATGAATATGCAAAGAAATATTACACTCGTGGATATATGTAAGCGCACCGGCCCCCTCCCCCCTCTTTTTTAGAAAATATATTTTTTTTATTCTAACGGTTGTTATTTGTTTGCGTAAAGAATCTTTTTCCGCTAAAATAAAAAAATCGATTTTTTATGCCCTACAAAATATAATTTCCAGGGACTTAGAAAATTTTACCTCGGTAGCAATAGCGATTGGTACTAGTTAGACCGCGCGACGGCCTAGCGGTACGGACAGCCCGGTTGGTTCAGAACCATTGCCATACTGTCGCGCTACATTCATTTCTTTAACCGGTATTACAACAACAAGTTATAAATTATTTATCAAAATTTTGTATTTAATACTTAATTTGATATATATAATTATTATTTATATATATATATATATATATATATATATAATTTGAAATAAAGATGATATGAACAGTTTCCAGTATGGGAAAGTCCAGGGAGGCAGTCGCGTCCACTTATTTATTTTCTTTTAGTTCTGTTGGCACGGGTTTCTGCTCCGTATGTCAGTACGGGTCTCACAATAGATTTGTAAATTCTAACTTTGTTCTCTATACTGAGATGCCTGTTTTTCCAAGTTACATCGCGAAGGTACCCTGAAATTCTTGCTCTCTTTCCTGATGTTGAACTTCTTTATAAAGGTTGCGATCGCTTGATACCTCTATTCCCAAGTACTTTAAATCCATTATCTGCTAATATTATCTTGTAAATTTCAAATTTTGTTAGAATGGGACCAGCAATTTTGAATCTATCGAGAACCACACATGCACGAATGTATAGAAATTCACACATATGCGTTTTTAAGCAAGCGTATTTTTTGGATTCCTAGTTTTAGACGGAAACGAATATTTATGTTCTTATGTGTATGCACCTTAAAACTGCAGTTTTTTGTTTAGGTATCAGTAGTAGAAACGTAAATATGGCTATGAAATAAAGAACACATAATAATAATAATAATAATATATAATAATAATAATTGCAACAACGTTTGACATGTAATAGTCAGATGTCACTTTCAGACTGAGCAACCATCAACTGCAGTACATATGTATATTGCATATTCATATTACCAAACTTTTATGCTGAAGCGAGCAAGGGCTATAATAAAAGTAGCAAAAACCCATGAGGCACCTTTTCTTATACAGAACGATTGCCACAACCTTTGCACCGAATCAATAATTAATAAACCTTGTTAGAACTTTTCAGTGAACGTTAATAATTTAACGAGCATGTTAAAGGAAGAACATAAATCATTCTATTAAAATTGCTCTGAAGTTTATTAAAAATTAAATACTCTCTCACGCTACACCTGCTTCACACATACAATGTAGCGAATGCTCTAGATAACGATACTTTCAGAGAGAACGATGTGTGCGATTATGGCAGAAATTAAAAGGTTTACACACCATAAACCGATGCTAACGAACAATAATAATGATAAATCAGTTGCATCGGACAACTAACGTTGTTTTGTGGATATCAACTAGCTGCTATATGGATTACCGTAAGCCATTATCATATGTACATGAGTACATGCACAAATGTCTAGCATAAATTAGGTATTTGGCACTAACTTTCCTGTAATCAATTCTAGTAAACAGCTTCATGTAATTTTCAGGATGTGTTTCAGAGGTTGCTGTTTTATTCCGTCACGTTATATGTTGAATGCGAATGAAAATCTTTAATACAAATATAAGTAATACTCCCTTATATTGAAAATGTAAAAAGTAAATAAGCTAAAAATAATCCATACCGATAAAAGAAGAAGGTAGGAATTAAATCAGAAATACTGACGCAAGTACTTAATGATGCTATTTCATATCGCTCAAAATCATTATATTAATTTTCTATTTATAACTGTTAACGTATGACTTTTTAATGGAGTAAAATCGTAATAACTGTCTTTACTAATTGTAGACTAGCAAAAAAAAATTATCTAACAACCAAATAATAAATATTATTCAATACACCAGTATTGTAATTAACGGTATCGAACCTTTAATTACATTCGCCGTGAATAGTGATTTGATTGAATAATAGGTTTTCCAATCACCCCTATAGTAATTAAACCGACTTTCATAACAGAGCTTTGCATTTTTAATACTGAGAACAAACAGCATGTACACGTATGTGTACAAAGTCCTGCAGTTGTATTTACAGTGGGAATTCTTATGCGCCCTCTGCAATAGACGTGCGATGCAAATGATGCAGTTCATTAAATATTGATCAACGCTTTAATTTTTATATTAGTTCGCTGCAAAACTCACTGCACGCTTCTTCAACTTTGCTTATATTAACTAAACTTTTTTAATAATACCAACTTCACTAGTAAGGAATTCATTTACATGCACTTAAAACTGGTTTATTTACTTTTAGACTGCATTTTCCACGCACTGATTAAAAATTATTAAACGATTTGTTCTTTCTGTACTTCTAAACGATTATTTTTATGTTTACTAAAATATGTAGTTGTGATATTCCAAATACGAAATCGTTATTAAAAAACGAGATATTAATATATGAAACTATATCAACAATTACTTTGCAGATTAGTAGAAGTTGTTTCTAGAAAGGTAGGGGTGCCATAATACACACACACATATATATTTATATACAGGGTGTCCGGTTACTACACCGAAAACTCTCGACTGCAGTTTCGACGGACTAAATAGAGACGATCTATCGAAAAAAAGGTGAATAAAAAGTTTTTAGTTTTCGAGTTATAAGGCTTCAAAGTCGATAGAAGAAAATGGTTATTTCTTTACTGTGTCCAAATAAGTCAACGAATCTTCTTCAAACTTGGTATGATATTGGATGCCATTAGGGTGGTCCTTATTGTAAAATATCGTCAAAATTTACAAATCGTATCACAAGTTGTCATGAATATGCTACTCTTGGAAAGCTCAGAACTTTTTGTACGGGCAACATTTTACAAATTTGATGCGTACTTATACAAGCAACCTTAGTTTGTAACAAAATTGACCTCTTGCAACTTTTTCGTAAACTTGACCATTTTCGAGAAAATCGAGATTCTTTAAAGCACTCAATTCCACGTTGTTTACGTTACTGATGCAAAACATCCGAGGTGGCGAAGAAACACGGCGCATTTTTGTTGAAACAAATGAAACTAGTCTGTTGCTTTACAATAAGATTAATTTTAAGCTAGTTCTTCAAATGCAAAATAAAATACAATGCCGTCTTATACGTTTAATTCAACACGTTTAATTCAAAAGAGATCCCACAATGTACATTACATAAATAAATTAGAACACGGATTAACGCCATTGTCGAAATTTAATTCGTAATAGGTATTTGAAACTGTCTGACTTATAATTTCATTTTAATAAATGTTCAAATTGCCCCCCCATTGCAGCGCATACAAGCGTTTACTCTACGGAGTAGAGATGTTCGCACGTTTCTAACAATATTAGGAGTGCGCCTAGTTTCACCCATTGATGACATCCACCAACTCCACCCCCATGGACTAGAATGGCTAGTAAACAAAGACCTAGCTCTATGATTTAACCATGTGATAATTGCTAATAATGGCTGTGCTCTACAGGGTGTCCTTTAAATGCCTTAAAAGCTTCAGGTAGAATTTTTCCTTTATGAATGCTTAATACAAATCTTCAAAAAAAAGTAGGTATTTGGAGCTTAGTTTTCTTGTACGAGAGTGTTAAAGTTCATATCTTTAAAACAGAATTTCATGGAAACATAACGAGAACTTTAATGTTGCACGTATCTGCCGATAAGTGACTGACTGCCACTTGATTATGTAAAGATTAATATTGAGTTGACGCTCTAGTTGCTCTTCTGGAAGTACTGTTAAAAATGATAAATTTCGTAAATACTACATTTGACAACAGTGCAAGGCCATGGTATTGTGATGAAAGTAGAAAATTTGTTTTTCGACATTTGTCAAAATGCCTTCAATGTAATGTCGGCCTACTAATTAAATTCTCCATAAATGCAAAGACATCGACAACGTTGCCAAGTATAATATTCTTTAAGTGTCTCGTGTGAGGAAACTAAGCACTATAGGAAGTTCGTGTTAGTGTTTTTGAGGACTGTATTTCTTACAGAAGAGTGCTACCTGAAGCTTTTAAGGTATTTAAAGGATACCCTGTATATACAATGTTTGCTCTTAACGTATATATTCATATTCAACTATACCTACTTTATCTTATATTATACCCCATATGTTAATGCTTATTATTTATTATTGTAACACAAATTGTAGTCTAGCAGCCATATGAAATATATATATTGCTATGTGAAGGGGGTTTTTATTGAATAAATAAATAAATAAACATATAAGTATAAGCCCTACGATGCGGAAATAAATAAATAGTTGCTGTTGAATACCCTGTAATAATAATAGTTGTAATATTCGTAGATGGGATTAAATAAACTGCTGTAGATACACAAAATAAAATGATGCACATAAAATCCACTTTATTTCAACTTTGACAGTCACAGATAGTATTAATATTTACAAAATTGGCTAGGAAACCTTCAACGGTTCCTCGCAGAAATTTTTAGGAAGTGCCGCTATTTTCAAGAATTTTCCTTTTATACCTGTTCTGAAAAAAGCTAGCGTTGTTATGGCAACTCACATAACGATCAGATATTTTAACAAATTTTAATCTACCTTGCATATCACCTGAAAAAACCGACCAATGAGGAGCCAGCTTTAAAATGAACAAATCTGAACCAAAATTATTATAAACTAAATAACTTAACTATGAATCATGCTAGGGCAAAACTAATTACATATTCAATTTCCTCATAAAAGACAAATCTTTTTAGACCAAGTATGACCCATGTACTATAAAAATTAACCTAAAAATTATAAACAAATTCGATAAATTGTCGATAAACAAACAAATTAACATTTAAACTTTAGAAAAACAACCTTAAACTATCCTGATATAATGACACTATCATTTATAAAACATTTTAGCAGAATCTAAACACTTAAATATAAGAAAATTTCGAAATTTCTCTAAGTATATGACTTTTCGACATATAATTATAAACAATTCACTCATTAAATCCTTGTTCCTAACAAACTTCACATACAAAGCTGCCCTATCTAGGTATTCAACGGTACTTGAACTTATAATTGCCTAAGGAATAGAAATAACTTAGCAATTTTCACACATGTAAACGAAATTGTCAAAACATGTTTAAATAACACATAAATAAACAAATATCGTATTGTTGCTAAGGGAAAACGACGAAAATCATTCATATCATCTGTACTACATGTCTACATACAAATATAGCAGAATCTAAATATTCTTTCGATGTAATATTACAATTTCTATATTCGTCGAAGAAAATTATCTAACTTTGCAGATAAACAAATTAATACACATTCAAAGTTTAAATAAATACAAGACACAGTTGCCTCATAAGCTAAGTCAATGTAATTCAGTACAAATTACAGTCAATTAACCACATTAATATGCTTAAATCTACAAAATTGGTCTGAACTGTCAAAATATAAACATTTACATTAATATCATTATTATTACAGCTCAAGACTCACTAAAAATTGGTGAAAGGCATTAAAACAACATTATGAGCGCGGCTCCATTGCCAAATGTCCTTCAGATGAATGCAAAACTTGCAATTCCCATCTTACTACAACCCGACGAATGATCGGAAAGGATAACCTATGAACTCAAAAATAGTGTGTGTGAACAACTCATTGTCATACAGGAAAGCTTCGTATAGCTGCAATATTTATATTTAATTAGAATTAAGTCCATTTTATCTGGTATAACACAGCAATATATATATATATATATATATATATATATACCGGCCTTCACGTTCTTAACTGCCAGGTATCTCTGCTTAACGCATCCTCTTCTTCTAAACCCATTGCTTTTTCGTATTCCTTCGTTTCAGGATCTTCAACATCTTTCTCTTTACGTCTCTTGAGGAGTATCTATTTAAACATTCTTTGAGACCATCTGTGGTCATCCATGTTGAGTAGGTGGCCAAACCAATTCAGGCCTTTCGATTTGTCTATTACGCTTTCTTGGACCTGTATGCGCCTTTCTATTTCTATATTGGTATCCTGGTCTAATCGTAAGACAAGTGCGTTTGTTCTGAGCTTGTCTATTTTCACTGTCCCCATATTCCTTGTATTTTCGATTATTATTGTTGATACTTCTGAACGATAGCATTGTATCGATTCAACTGGGGATTTTCCTACATGTTTCTTTGTATTATGTGATATATGTCTGTCCCACCAAATAGGATTTAGACATCCTATAATTCTTTTACAATGCTCAATTTTATTTTTAACTTCAGCAGAGTCCAACCCTTCTTTGTTATAGTACCTAAATATTTAAATTGGTCGACTTGTTTCACGAACACGCCATCTATTAGACCATGGCATATACAAAAACATTTTTGGTAATTTTTATTTTCGGTACAGAATTTTGTACAATATAGAAATGAATCACAGTTTCAAACTGATCTTTTACTGAATTAATTAACAGTTCTACTAATATTGATTATATTCATATTTAATAAGAAAATTATCCATTGGGGCCGCAGTACTATAGTAAAATCTAAACAACTGGACAACAACAAACAATAAATAGCAAAGTTTTCTTTAATTCAGTAAGTGTTCAAAAAATTTGCTTTGAGAACGATCTTAGTACTTGAGCCAGGTGCATCAGGTAAAAGTGTACACGTCTCGATTATTCTATTTGGTAAACCGTGCTCATTTACTATCGTAGTTGCGTACACTATTTCCTTAATTATACCCCAAAGAAAAAGTCTAGAGGAGTGATATTGCAACTTATTGGTGGCAGGGCATGCACAGCTCCTCTTCCAACCCACAATAGTCCATATACAATATTAAGTAGTTCTTCACAATTCGATTGTAGTGAACAGGGTAGCTGTCATGTTGGTATCATAGTTTTAGTCGTACATCAAGTTCTACATCTTCCAGCAATTCGGGTAAAATGTTTTGTACGAAATCCACTTAAATTAAATTTCATAGAAGAGATGTGGTTCAATAATATGGTCACCAACTATGCTACACCAAACATTTACAGAAAAAGCACTCTTTGAATATGGATTTCTCAAAGTACAAGTACTAATCTTCACATATGAGTTTAGACCTCTTTAACTTACACGAGGATTCATATTCACCGCTTCTAACAATGCTACTTCATTTTTCATTTTCGTAATTCATCTGAGCTTATATCGTCTGGAACTATTTTCGTCTCTTAAAGGAGATTCAAGGTTTAAATATATTTGCAGGCGGTGGTCTTCTCGTTGAATAGCGTCTGATATATGAGTTCCGGGCTGCGCATGTCCGCACCATTGGCCGAAAATAAGCTACATATATTTTCCCCTTATTTGAGAACATCCTATTTTAAATTGAAGTAAATTAACAGCTCGAGTTAGTATTGTCATAAGTAGGCAACGTTGATCAATATAATTTAATTGAAGAAAGTAACTTTGGTTGTTATACTATATGTATGTTGGGTTGCGTCAATCAGTTTTAAGGGGGGAACTTAGGTGGCTCATTTTGTAGTTCTGCTTTTCTCATACCACACGTTGAGATTTGCTGGAAAAACGTTGAGGTTACATTTTAAAACCCTTATCTGCTGATTCGCGCGTATTATACAGGGTGATTTGGATGGAAAAAAAGTTTGCAGAATGTGTTCAGGTGTTTTAAATAAAGAAAACAGTCTGTACAACACAGAAGATTTCTAACACTGAGTGATATTAATAAGATATCATTTTAAATTGTTTTTTTCCCTAAAATGTTGTGTAAACACGTAGGACCGTAGCTCTATATTTAATTTCGAATAGCTCGCTATAAGGTTAAGAATACATTTCAAAACCTTCTCAGAACGGAAAATACTCTTTTTTGCAAGAAGAAGTAGAATTGCAGAAATAAATAATATATACGGGGTGATTTATGTTAAGAACACGCCTGTAAGCTTAAAAGCATGCAATCCAACCTATTAATTGGAAACTTTTCGATATCTAAGAGTATTCCATTCAGAGAAAAATAAACGTTTTTGATTGGTACAAATGCATGTATAACATGAGAAAGCCAGTGCAGTATAGTGTCACTGCAATTTTCTATTGGCTAATATAATTGTAAAGCCAGGATTATGGACAATTCGAAATTAACTATGAGAACTGTCAAATATATTTTTTGTTAGGCAATAAAAAAGTGTATATGCTTAGTTACTAAATAAACAAGCTACATTTGTGCACGGCGCCATTTTGTAACGAAAGCGTTAATAATACTAAATAGTGTTCAATTGTAATCTTTCTTACAGGAAATAATCTAAACTTCGTTTGTTGAGCATTGAGCTAGAACTTAAACAAACCCACGTGTTTGACTCACGCGAGCGCGCGTTGTAATTGGTCTACGCTAGATAACGCTAATGCCTCAATACTTAAGGAGTAATTAACGCTCAAAACCTTTATTTTGCACTCGACGGCGCGAACGTTAATTTAGAAATGCAAGGAATATTACGTAAATACACATCGGATAAATCAACGCACCTGTCAAGCGTTTGTTTACGTTCTAGCTCAATGCTCAACAAACGAAGTTTAAATGAATTCCACTCGCCTATTAAAGATTATCCCATATTTACTCCGTTTCACAACTCAATTGTGTTGCTTAGAACCGCTACGCGGTCGTGGGGTTTCCAAGCAACATAATTTCGTTTGTCAAAATCGAGTAAATTTAAATTCGATCTTTAATACACTCCTGGGATTACTACTGATCATCCTGTAATTTTGAAACAATGCATGCATCTGTATTTAATATTAGACTAAATTCTGTAGTCATCCTTAAACCAAATTGAAATTTCTTAAATATGGTAATTGTGGTATTTGCTTCTCTCGAATATGTGACTTATTAGTTATTACGATTCATTTCTGTAGATAATTATTATATAAAACAGTTAAGAAACACTTAAAATGCAACAATTTTATCTTATACATATATTATATCTACGGTATTTCTTAAATATATTATTGTATTATATATCGAGGAAATTGGTGATCTGTAAGTTGGGTTGCATATTGATAATCTTTTAGGCGCACTTTTCTATATAGTCTGTAACTAAAAAGACTACGGATTATTAAAGACATTCATGAAAACAATTAATACCGCCAGCATATCCGTCATGATGTATGGCTGAGTATACATTTCATAACAAGAGTATCGGGTTACTTAACTCGGAAAATTGAAAGAATATTCAGATAGTGTTTTTGAAATTGATTAAGTATTTTACTTTGCATATTTATTATTACTGTATTTTATACAGGATGTCTCGGGAGTAATAGTAAATATTTTGGGAAGTTGTGGTATCGATCATTCTAAGTAAAAAACCTGACATGTGTCTAGTTTTTAATGGATGCAGAGATACAAATTGTTGCGAATAGCTTCTCTTTCAAGCGTGTTTCTTAATTTTTAATTTAAGAAGGTTATGTCCACTAAAATTCTTGCTGATCTAAAGTCAGTGATGTCCCAACACTATTTGGTCTTAGAGGTGTTGGTAAGAAAGCGGCGGCCCACTCTTAACTCGTAAGAAATATGTTGATGTGGTGTTCGTGTACGGTTATTTCAATTAGTATTAGATGATGTTCCCTTGGCTACAAAGATTGGTATGATCTATCAGCATGACGGTGCTCTTGCACATTATAGCTACTTGGTGCCACAATATGTAAATCGAACATTCCCTGATCGATGAATTGGCCGCCGCCATATCGGTCATTGACTACACTTCAGATTTTTGTTTGTGGGGATTAATGTAAACCGAAGTATACACAGATATGGTAAATACAAGACGAGCATTGCTCTTAAAATGATCGATAATATTTACTATTCATCCCGAAATACCTTGTCTAATCGTTATGGTTAGTATTGTCAGCGCACCTATACATTGACATGAATATTAGCAATTACAAAAATGTAAACATATAGTTGTAGTACTTTGTAATTAATTGGATTCGGAAACAAGCGTTACTGATTAATGCAAGTTGGGATGTTAAATCGAATTTCTTCACCTCGAAAACCCTATCGTGCGCCTCAAATTTTCGCGAGAACTAAGCCTATTTTTATTATACAGCAGAAAGCAGCTCCTAAGAATTTTAAATTTTTAAATAGAATTGGACTGCAATCGAGTGAAAAATAATAGTTTTGTAAAGTTCAAGAACAAAAATATTTAGTTGGCAAATATTGCAGTCGTAGTGCCATCTGAAATTTCAAATATTCCAATTAAAATCATAATTAAAGGTTTTCCCGTGAAATTATATTGGCTTTCAAATGCTTTGTTGGACAAAATCTAATTAAACAGCGTTAGTAATATGCTGCACTAATTAATTCATGTTTATGCAGTTTGCTCCTATTTATAATGTATAATTTAAATTTTCCTAAATTGGGATGATATTCATATTTTTTGTATAAACTAATTACAATGTTGTTATTTTTATATATAAATCATGCATAGAATAGTGCTATTTATTAGTTGCTATGATTATCATTCGAATATATATATATTGACACAATAATTGTTAGTCTGTGCAAACTAAAATGTGTATCTAAAACGGCAAAATATGAACATGTAATGTTATTTATCTACATTGATTTAATAATAGGTCCATTATGATACCGAAAACAGTTTAATAATGGAGGCTATTATTAAACTGTTTTTGGTAATAAAATCCTCTATTATTAAACTGTTTTTGGTAACTTTTTGGTTTTTAAGATTGGTGACATTTGCTTTCACTTTGGTCATAAAACGACAAATGTCAGATGTCGAATATACATAACCACAAACTCTATCAGAAATTTTGAATTTCTACATAACAAGTATCTCACAGTAGATAAAATAGTATATTATACTCGTTTCATAACGGGCATTGTAGCACTTGTTCCATTGGAGCACTCCTCGCTACGCTCGTCGTGCCCCAAACCCACGCGTGCTACAATAAGCCCGTTATGAAACTCGTATAATAATATACTATATTGTTTGCATATTAATTAATAAGTTCTATTATCAACTTATCGTTAGTCAATAGTAATGTTTCAACATATGTTAAATTCATTTTGTAACACATTTCGTAATTTTTAGTTGGTTGCTACACTGAACTATTACTAATGCGAAAAACAGTAAAATAAGTATCTGTTTCTTACCAACAAGCCGAATTAAATTGGTCCATAGTAGAATTATCCATGGTGCTAAGGTTAGCCATCTACACATTGTAATAGCATTTGCGCTATCGCCTGAAACAAAACGAGAAATAATTGCAAGACTGATTTTTAAAATATAATTAGATACTTTTTATATAAAGTGTAATGCGATGCGTGGCCAAAGCGGAGAAGAGTTGTGTTATCATGGAGACAACACTTGTTCTAAAATAGTTATCTTTCCTACATCCATTATTGATAAACCGTATATATAGATAGTATCGCAACTAAAACAATATCCATTCGGTTCTCATTTCAAAAATTTAGTTAGCATTATTTGTGGTGGCAAATTAAACTAATAAATTATTGAAAACATGCATACCATATTTCCAAACCAATGATTAAAATGTGTTTATTTTATTCAGTGAAAATTCCATTGTTGCTTTGTATAGGAGCTTGTATAGAACAAAGTAGTTCATGTTTCAAACACTTTTATGAAAACAAAATACTTTTGTTTTCGATTTCATGCCCGCATGGAAAATATTTAATTTTAAAATAGACGGATATTTTTTTATGTTTAGAGCAAATTTGGTGTGTTCAGTTACTGTTAATTTAAGTTTAAGCATTTATCATGGTAGATGTTTAAACATTATTTGAAGTTATTGTGGATGAAGTCCTACGAGCGTGTAGAAGGAAATGCAGCGGAATGAATATTTATATTAAAAAGAAGAATATATATCTTACAATTCGCGGATAACCAAGTGGTAATTGCTCAAGAAAAAGATGACGCAGAGTTTAAGCCCAGAAAACTACGAGAAGAATATGAAAAATTGAGATTAACTTTAAACACTGGCAAGATATAATAAATGTCGGTAGGTTGCACACAGATCGAAAGGTTAGAATTGTAAACAGGAGACTTAATAGGTAAGAGAGAAAAATATTCATATTTAGGGGCGAGGATAGGAGAAGAAAAAACCAGGAAAGCGAAATAAATTAAAGAATTAGAAAGGATGAAAAGTAATTGAAACAGTCAATAGCAGACAAGGATACAAAAAATACAAAAATCCAAATATACAACATAATGGTAAGTAGTGGGCTGAGATATGGCAACTGAGAGAACAAAACAAAAGTACGATGAGAGTATTAGAAATACACTATTTGAGAAGAGCTGAATCAAAAATTGAAAGAGTAGGGAATAATACAGTAAAGGAAATGATGGGAATCAATACTGATATAGTGATATAGTATATATAGAAGCAACAGAACGTAGAATATTCATATGGTTCGGTCATCTGCAAAGCATAGATGAGGGTAGAATATCTAAAATGGCAATGGAATGGAATCCATCACAAAAAGGAAAGCGAGGTAGATTAAAAACGAGCTGGTACCAAGGAATACAAACAGCAATCGAAGACAGGAAAATACAACAAGGAGAATGGGTGAAATATTCTGGGAACCATAAGATCTATATCACCGGAAAGAGAAAGAAAGAGAGAGAGAGTTTAGTATTTAGTTTACCCTTAAAATAAGTTCAAGCAAATATCATGATAAATGTTTAAAAATTAAACCTTAATCTTCTTCTCCTTCTGATTATAGGTCAATGGCAAGAACGTTTAAGCGAACAATGATGACATACAATATTACGATAATGCCATTCCCTGCTTTGAGGACGATAGGTAGGTAGTAGGTTCATTTGTAAATTTAGCACAATGTCATGGAGTCGATCAATACCAACAGCTAGCGTTTACGTCGAAAAAGTTTCACTTGGGCAATTGTTATGAATTGGATTACCTTTTAAATACTCCAAATAAACAAATAATAAGCTGTTAAAATTCATGATTCTGAAGGCCCCGTAATGCTTTTACTACTTATTAACAAATAATTAAAAATATTTACAATAAAATAGCTATAGTTTTTCTGTTTGTTGTAGCAGCATCATGCTGAAAAAGTTGATTATTCCTGTTGGTCCATAATTGGTACACTCTTCTGCTATTATTGTGCTTGTTTCCACAATGTCATTTCGAATGAACTAGCTAGACATTTTTCAGAAATTATACTGTAGTGAAAAGATATTCCCGATACATGATAAAACAAAATGAATATTGATATAGTATATTCTATAAGTTACTGTTTAGTGAATTTACTCTAGTCAGAATTGTGAACGGTTTAACACCCTCAAATATTTCAATCAGGTGTATAGCAGGAATAGCAATTTCATTCATACCATTTTCAAAAGGTATAAGCAATGCTCCCCATGCCGACTATTGCCGTTGGTTTCTTTACCACCGTGTGGAAGAACCTCACTTTTTAAAGTTTATTCTTTTTACTTGCGAATCTGGAGTCCCAAATTAGAAATTTTCAATGCATGGCACAGTCATGTGCGGGTTAAGGAAAATCCTCGTGCTAAGTTCGCCAGAGGATATCAGGAACGGTTTCAGCCAACATGTGTGCTGGAATTGTTGGAGCTGTTGATTGGACCACATATTTGTATTCCCGTCTGGTCTATAATATTTGGCCGCGTATCGTACCGTCTCCACGGAGGTGGCTCTGGTGTAACGAAGCGTTACTATTTTTTATGTTTATTTTGATTTTAAGGATTCCGTTTCAGTTGTTTACATAACTACGTTATGCCGTTTTCCGTTTAGAAGTTTATAAAATTTGATTTTATTAGTATTATTGTGTACCGACCGATGATTTTCCGAATGCACCCCGTATTATTTGCATATTCACCGAAACATGTAAATGTAATTGCTAACCGTTGATTTAATTTACATTTCATAGCCGCTTAAGGTAATTTGTTTATT
>JABXWE010023345.1:0-12263 GCA_014611495.1 Limonius californicus | reverse complement strand
ATATTGTCATGATATTTTGGTTAGTCTTGTATTTACCTTCTCTACGTTATCTTTGTGTTAACTTTAGTTGCTTTTGTGTACAATGTTTGGCACATCGAAGTATGTGATCAAGGATGTTCATTCATTTTTAAAAAGACGTAGGCGTAGATCGAATGAGATCGTTGAAGTGTTTCGATTGGACAGACATGAGGGTTGTCAGGGGGATCAGTAAATAATTTAGTGCGCAAAATAAAATGTAAAAAGCTGCGGACGTGAAAACTGTTCACAGGAATCCGAGCTTGATAAAAATTTAAAATTAAGTAACAACAGTGTTAAGTTTAGAATGGAATATGTTTAGGCTGGTGGTAACTTTACTAAACTATTAAACGTTGGAGTTTAAAGAAACTGGTAGTCTTTTATTTGGAATGCATACAGATTTAATGACAGCGAACTACGAAGGTGTGGTACTATAATTTATGAGCGACCCAGTAACTGAGATAGACCCCTATGAGAGCTAGACGGATGCAAGATTAAGTAATTACATGTAACAGAAGTTTAAGTTGAGTGTGAAAAGTACGCTGCTGTCCGTACACGACAATATAGTGCTCTTTGCTATGACAATCTTCAGTGGCGTACATCCCGGAATTCTAATTTAGTGTCCTGCCATCCGTCGAGTGAAAGGTTAAGTGGGCAACTATAATATTTATGTACATGATTTTCACTAAAGCGCAAAAGAGAGAAAATTCTTACTTCCATTAACTATAATTTAATTGAATGTACCTTTACGAATTTTAAAGTTTTGGAAAGTAATTGTGAAAATCATGTACATACTCGTTTGCTTGACAGATGGCAAGACACTAAATTAGATTTGCGTGATGTGTGCTACTGGTAATTGTCATAATAATAAGGTATCAAAATTACACCTATTTAACTGACAGAAATTCTCGGTATATGAAAACAACTCTAATAATTTACTAGTGTGTTGATGTTTGGAGTGTGTATTATAAAAATTGACTAAAAAATAGTTCTGTTTCTTTGTTTTATTTAACGACGAACTATTTCTGCTACTATGGTTAACCACCGACGCCAGGGAGCGATCCTACAACACCTGGAATTTTAGCCTGTTTGAGGGTTCTTTTGACGTGCCCAACAACACTTGGACACGGGGCCTACAAGTTTACTTCCTATCAGGGCCGTTTCAGCGTTTTTTATCGCTCAGAAAAAAACCACCCACCTCGGTGTCCGCATTCCAACACAGGACAGCTGCGTGAAAGGCATACGGCCAACCTATCCGAGCTACCGGCGCCGGTAGATTAGTTTTATTTTTATGCCAACCATAAACATTTTCTGTTTAATTATGTAAAATAGGCAAGAGTATATACCCTAACTTCTACAGCAATGATATAAACTGTTGACTGTTTCTATCCATTCTTCCTCTACTCTTTTTTTTTCAGGCACCTCCAAACATCCACACTTTTTAGTATTTGTCTAAATCTACCTAACACACCTGAACTTGTTTGTTTGACCTTGCAGTCCTTTCACTTACCTTTGTCAAAATGGATCAAAAATCTTGTCCAAAGTTCTTTCTAGCTATTCGCTTAGATTTTCTTCAACGACTGTTGCATATTTTGGGAACAGCAACAGTCAGGAATAGAAGGCGTAAAAAATTGCCACGTTCTCATACATCAGGTTTTTTCAATAACGGTGCTATATTATTTCCAGTTGACAGTTCAAAGGTGGACAGTTTTATCTTTTGTATTGCATTTTCTAATTCTTCGAGCGTCGTGGTTCTATTACTTGCGTCCACATGATTTTCTTTAGGTTCGCTTGTCTTGTCTTGTTTTACTTCTTATTCGTTTAAAAGATTCATGAAATATCCTCTACATCTTTCCATTAAACCTCCTTTCTGTAGTGCTTGCCCTGCCGTTGGCTAACTATGTCTTGTAATTGTCCTGTGGTGTGAATGTCCAACAACCCTTACATCTTGTTGGTGGTCTGCTACGGGGTCTCTCTGTTTGTGGTTTTTTCATTCATTTATATTTTTGCTGTTCGCTATTCGTTAATCTTCCATCATATATATGGTGGCTCTATGCTTTTCTTCTATTTCACATTCAACTTACGACGTCTTAAACTTCGCCCCGGTTTCTTATTTCTTGACTTTGTATCCTATACCTTAACCTCATCCTTAACGTTCTTTATTGGTACCTTCTTTTTCTGTTGCATCTGCTGAATTACTTCATAGAATACCTTCTGGTTTTCCGATTATGCATTTTTCATGGTATTTCTAAATATTATCCATGCATTTTCTTTGCTACCTTTATCTTTTGTTTGACGATTGTTCTTATTATTTAATATTTTTCATAGTCTTCGGGTTTTCTTGTCCAGAGATAATTTTGCATTTATTTTTCTTTTCTCTCATTATTTTTTGATATCTTCAGTCCACCACGGGTTTTCTTTACATATTTATTGTACACTTACGTTAAATCATTTTAAATGTGTAAAATGGTCACCTTACATGAGTAATCCTAAAAGGATTAAAAAATTAAGTAAATATTCGATTACTTTCTGCTTACTTACAATTGTAATTACTTACTTGTTCGTCAATTGTAATTAATTGTCTACATTTTTTTTTCTCACACATTCATACTACCGTCCCGCCCCCCCGGGACCGCTTTCGCATTACTTCAGGGGGGTGCGGGCGTCCCTTACATACTAAACATTCATGCAACATGCACCCTAAACTTAACTAATTTTGTCTACCTTACAGTAATTGTACCGTGGTTTTGAATATGTTAAAAATGGGGATATACTATTGTGGAACTTTCCATAACCCAACTTATCTGTAATATATCCTAATCAAAACGTATTTTGTCAAAACAGACAAACCTGGTATTTACGTCGAGCAATCACGCACCACTGTAGGAGATCAAAGATGAACTGAATTTAAATGTGTACTGTAGGTACTAGTTACTGTTAAATTTTGTATGCAACCAGATACACAAGAATTTGCTAAATACCTATATTATTTCTTTATATGGGACAGAGGTGGTTTCTTTGCCAAAATGGCAATGAATAACATTTTGTAATAGTTCTTACGATGAGCATCTTTCAGTTTCGGATTAGCGCTTTATTTGCACAAACTGTCTTTGTTAGTTGCTTGCAGATTCATATTTCCGACAAAGACGTGTGTCGTAGTGACATCTGCGAAAGAAACAACACCAACACTGTACGTGCAACGTATTCTGTCGGCTGACACGTTTAGTAGAAAGAAACAGAAATACTTGAAGAATGTCGCGCAGATGCAGCCAAACGTCACTACTTAAATCTGTTTCCAGCAGTATTTAAAATGTTTTAGACGTTTATACGGCACATATAACTATTTCGACGACAATGTCGGAGCCTTTGTCAACCCCGTCCCAGATCCGGTCAAAATTATGACAACCAGATGTGTAAAACCTGTTGATGGTCGACAAAAGCGCACTTTGGCTTAATTGCACACAAAAAGTACTTTCTACCTAACTTAAGTGCTTTTCTAAAAATCTAAAATAAGATTGTCAACGATTAGGAAACTCGTGCAATGTATTGGTTTTAAATTTAAGAAAGATTGCAACCGTAGAGCACTATGTGAAAAAGCTAATGCAGTGTCATTGCGAACGGCTTTTTTAAAAAAATATATAGATAATACAAATTTACCATCGCCTTCACCTGTAGTGTTTTTGGACGAGACTTGGATTTTTGCAAAAGGATCCAACAAAGTCGTGACAAGACGATACACCAAAAAGTGTAAAAAGGCCCGATTCAGCATCAGAAGGAAAAAGGTATATGTTTTGCATCCTGGCAATCACAATGGATTTATTGAAAACAGCAGCTGAATTTTTTTTGCCAAATCAAAATCATCAGACTACCACGATAACATGGACGCGGAAAATTTAAAAAAATGGATTTAAAAACAACTTCTGCCTAATTTGTGAGAACCTTCTTTAATTGTCCTTGACAACGCTTCTTACCATAGCCGATTGATTGAAAACATTTTAAATACTGCTGGAAACAGATTTAAGTAGTGGCATTTGGCTGCATCTGCGCGACATTCTTCAAGTATCTCTGTTTCTTCCTACTAAACGTGTCAGCCGACAGAATACGTCATACGTACAGTGTTGGTGTTATTTCTTTCGCAAATGTCACTACGACATACGTCTTTGTCGGAAATATGAATCTGCAAGCAACTAACAAAGACAGAAATGCGTTCACTTTGTGCTGTGCAAATAAAGCGCTAATCCGAAACTGAAAAATGCTCATCGTAAGAACTGTAGTGACGACAGCATCAAAAATGTAGTATGTCTCCTCATATAAGCAAATCAAATTCGTATAATCATAAAATGGTTTGCTTTCCTAAATACAATAAAAAGGTTTCTTTGCTGAGGCATCATTTTGCTTCTACATATTACCAACTAACATAGAGAAGTTAATTTATTATAAAATCAGCAAGGAAAATGTAAGTTGTTGGGCGTACTGTGAAACGAAACATATTTTTGTGCTATAAAGCTAGTCAAAAAGTAAATTCTGGCTTACAATTTGCATAAGAATGTCGATGATAATCTGCCTTTAGCTGTAAAACAGCAATAACCGTAACTACTCCTAATGGCCCATTTTTTCTCTTTCAGATTATAGGAGTAATGTCTGTGTTTTTCATCTGCGTGTCCATTTTATCATTCTGCCTGAAGACTCATCCGGACATGAAGGTTCCGGTGCTTAAATCAATTGTGCTACGCACGGCTGCCAACGGCACGGATTACATAGTGGACAAGATTGACACGGATGCTCACGTTGCATTCTTCTACATTGAATGCATCTGCAACGCATGGTTTACCTTCGAAATCCTCGTGCGTTTCGTAGCATCGCCAAACAAATGTGAATTCATCAATTCGTCGGTCAACATTATCGATTACATAGCGACTGCGAGCTTTTACATAGATTTGTTACTTCGCAAATTCGCGTCGCACTTAGAGAACGCGGACATTATGGAGTTCTTCTCGATCATCCGTATTATGAGGCTGTTTAAACTGACGCGCCATTCGTCAGGTTTAAAAATTTTGATACAAACTTTTCGAGCATCTGCCAAAGAACTCACGTTACTGGTGTTTTTTCTAGTTTTGGGTATTGTGATTTTCGCTAGTTTGGTTTATTACGCGGAGAGGATACAGGCGAATCCTCACAACGACTTCAAGAGCATACCCCTAGGACTTTGGTGGGCTCTGGTCACGATGACCACCGTGGGGTACGGCGACATGGTACCAAAGACTTACATTGGAATGTTCGTAGGTGCTCTCTGTGCTTTAGCCGGTGTACTGACGATTGCGTTACCAGTGCCTGTCATAGTTTCAAACTTCGCCATGTACTACAGTCATACGCAGGTATGTTATTTATATTTACATTTCTATTTTATGTTAGAGGGAGGATACGGGAGCACTGACTTTCCGCCTTGTAGCTTTGCGCTTGCGCTAAATGTATCTTGAACTATAGAGGCAATCTTGATTATATATTTGAATTTAATTTGTTATTATAAAGGAAAATAGTTTCGTCTACATATTTTGTAAAAATGTACTTTTAGTTTTTAAATATGATGTTTTTGCCGCCTTGCTATGCTGTTTCCTCCCTTCGGGTGTCGAAGAGTGTAATGACCCCTTGGGGTGGTGTGATTGGCCATCTGGTCGCTCAGACGATGTCTGAACTCGCTGCCAGTCAGAAGCTGCAGCCATGTTTTTCTTATGTTTGCGTAAAAATTGTTAATTTTGAGGTATTTACCAGAATAAACCAGCTTAATTTTCAATTGTTATTCTTCGAGTTATTCCAAAGTAACTGCGGAACTCGGGAAAACACAACATATTTAACTACTATTTAAAAAATGAATCGAACAAATTTATGATTAAATGATCGTCTCAACATGTATAGAGCTAAAAAATAAGCATAAATAGAAAATCAGGTCATGTGGATTGAATATCTAGGAACTTCAGAAATTATCACAATATTCTCCCCTTTTGCGAATAATAGCAAATATTCGAGAGTTTATTGTCTCAATTAAATCCTGGAAATATTATTGTGAGGTCTGATACCATTACTCAATCAAACCAACTCGAAGCTCATGGAGGTTGGCATTAGCAAATCATCGGCTTTTAATATGTGTTTCCATGACATCCCAGACGCGTTACCTAAGATTGAGGTCTGGACTCTGCTAACCGGTCCATGAGGTCGATCTAAATCTCCAAATCACCCAAAACATTGCTTATAATTATTGTAAAATGTGACCGAGTACCTCCTCCATAAAAATAAAGTTCACAATAACAGAACAGGGATCACAGGAGGCAATAAAATCTCATCCTACTTACTTACTTACTGCTTTTAATAAACCAACCACCTCCTATCTACACAAATTGAATTCACAACTTTCCTTCTCAACCAACTTGCCTGCAGGAAGTACCTAAGCCTTTTTCAAGTTTGGTTATTTTTTATCATGTGCTTATCGCTGCCAGTTTGTTATTATTTGTTTGATTTCAACCATCTTGTTGGCGGTTTTCCAGAATTTCCCTTCTTTCCATATGGTCTCCAATCCAATATTCACTTGGAACATCGGTTGCCTTTAAGTCTTGCAATATGGCCTGCTCGGTTCCACTTGAGCCAATCTATTATTTCGACAATATCTGTTACCCTTGTCGTTCCTCGTGTGTACTTGTTTGTTCTTCTATCTTCAAACGTTGCATTTAACATAGCACATTCCATAGCCCTTTGCGCTACCCTAAGTTCATTTATATTTTTAAAAGTTAAGGTCATAATCGCCGCCCTATAAGTCATAACAGGCAATACGCATTGGTCAAATATTTTTCTTTTAAGGTGTATTGGAATACTCGCACCCCTACTCAAATTTATCTTCATACCGTAGTAAAGAAATATCGCATGATTAAAACCATTCTCGAAGCCTTGGTGGTCTATTTCTTGAGCATCTAAAGAATAAAGATTAAATATAAATCTTGTTCGAAAAGACTACTGAATTCCATTCTACTACTAAATATTTCAATTGGCAAGTTATAAACGAGCTACAAGGTGAATTTTTGGCATCTGCGTTGGCTTCATTAAGTCTCCTCCTACAGGTGCTTTCCGAAGTATCATGAAGGGTATAAGAGTTTTATTAGCAGTAGAAGGCTAATTTCAAACAATGCTCAAAATGATAAAGACGTCTTCTGTAGCGAGTCTACAACATCTAGGCCATATTAATAGTTCCTCTAAATCTTCTCTATGTGTTTTGGATTGTAGGAAAGGGAATGCCAAGAGCTCTTTACGTATAAAATTGATTTTACACATTCTCGAGAAACGACACCTCTTGGGCGACGGTTACGCTTAAGGAAGTAATCTTTGCCATAAAAAGAGCTACAGAATATATGGAAATAGCAGGAAGTAATTACATAAGGTTTCACAATAGCCATCCTAGCGGAATTCCATTTATACGAGACAACATTAATAGAAAATAGCTCACGCTACGTGAAGTTGCAATACAAGTTACATGAGTTTCCACCACCTATTCAATTTAGTCCTAAGAAATTGCAGTAATATGTATGTTTATGTCTGTACCTTATATTCTTCATTTAAATTTTGCAATATGTAATCTACATATCCTTTCGCTTTCTACTACGATCAATTGATTCACCTCAGCAGAGCGCAACGTGCGTACATTTTCTCCCATAGTGTAACACTTCTTCCAGCAGTTTTTCGAAGCTCCTTGAACGTAGAGTCTTCATAAAGTGGGCAAAAGTTACGTGAAAGTTAATTTCCAATTATTATATTGCCACCAGTGCATGGTTTGTCTATAGTGTGATTATTTTATTTTATAACAGGCAGGGAGACTATGCACATTACATCTGTTTGTATTTCATAGGTATCTTAGTAAACTTTACACTGCTTGAAAAAGGAACAATCAAAGTAGTTAAGTTGTATGTTGTTGTTCGATTGAGCGATACCTAGGACGCGGTTTTCCAAGCATCTTTATGCACTATAAAATAGGCAAACGTTACGTGAAAGTCTCATCTTTATGCACTTAAGACATATTTGACCCATTATACACCCTAACTACACATTTTTACTATCTGGGGTAATTCTAACTATAGTAGGGATGTTTAACGTGTCACACATCGCAATGGCACGAGACCTCGGTTTTATTTCTTATTCGACAGATGGCACACTTCCAGATATTTCCGCGCTAGAAATCTCACCGACCTCGGCTGAATTCGAACATACGTCTATCAGATCCAAAGGTAAATACGCTAACCACTAGACCGCCGAGGCCGGCTACATTGGATGTACTAAGGAATCACAATGAAATTATTTACTTACTGATAAATAAGATGCAGTTTTGCAATAGGTACATTTACTATATTTATTTATTATAATTTAAACAAAACAAACACAAGGAATGCCAATATAGCGTTCAAGTACGTTGAGATAACAATAAAATTGACAAGAAAAGTAAATTCAATAAAAACAGAAAGAAAAACACTAATTAATGACGTAGTAAATGTTCAAAATGCCGTCCACCTTGCCATTCACATAAGTCAATTCGGTGCTCCGTCATTTACAAACCACATACGTTGCCTAACATAATATTCCTTAAAAGTTAAGGCAAATCATTTTAAAAAAATGTAAATACATTGCCCCATTTAAACTGCCCTCAAATAAATGGGGACGAACGATAAAATAGTCAACGATACCACACCACATATTTACAATAAAAATCCTTTGAAAGTGTGCTTGCCGAATCCAATGTGGGTTATTTGTGAATAAAAATGGCAGTTGTCTATTTACACACCCATTGTTACTAAACGTTGCTACGTCAGAAAATAGAATATTTCAGTGAATCAGCAGTAACTTCGTTTCTTAAAAATTGGCAGACATTCACTCGACGTGGGTAACCACATTTAGTAAGGTGTTGCAGGAATGTGAGATGATAAGGATGAAACCAGTTTGGTTTAAAAATGTTAAATACTGAACTATGGCTAAAGCCTACTGTTCTTGCAACTGGTCGTTGGCTTATATGGGGATTACCAGTTACTTGTTCGGTGACTTCAGCTTCTACAGTTGTGAAATGTAGTTGTCTCACCTTTGGCTTGGAAAACTATCCATATTGCCGTAAATATCTTTCCAAACGACATTATGTGATGGAAGGAGTCTATCCAAGTATCTTTGTGCATGTCGTCGTACTTCTGCATTCTTCCAAAATCAACATCATATCCGTTTTCCTTCTATTAGAATACATTGAAACTAATTGTTATTACCACAAGAATCTATATAAATTAACAACTTTGTACAGGAGTTTGTTAAATTTCGTCGGAACAGTAGTTGCCATTTTCCCTTCCGAAGGACTCTTAATGTAAAAAATATTCGTTATAGCTAAAAAGAAAAGTTAACTATGCATTTCATACACATGTTAGGGGTATAACTTACCTACTGTTACACGATAAAATGATCACACTGTATCTGGCGTAAACCAATGCCCCCAAAGAAAAATTTCTCTTTTGAATTCCGCTGTATGAAAAATAAGTAAAACACGATCCAAATTACAAAACATCTATTTAATATATCCGAAACAGAATACCGTTAACCGTTACCAGTTACGTTGGAAAAATGATGAAATCTCTAGAATTATGTAATTTATTGTTCCATAGAATATAAGAAAACACTGCAAAAATGAGGAAGCATGCAAAACAAACATTAAGAATACGTTTATGAAAAGACGGGCTAATATCCGGCTAAAAGCTACAATGCTACGTAACAGACTGTAACTGAAATAAAAGGCCAGCTGCAGAGAAACCTGAGATGAAATACGGATTACGACCTGATGGGTACACGCCGTTCATCAGTATTTGTACTCATAAGGGCAATTTTTTATTAAAAGCTAAGGTAAAACAGCCGACCTACTTTTAGAACACCCATTCTTTATTGTGAAAGAATTGAAATAGTTGTAGAGTGATCCTTAAAAATATAAACCAATAGACATCGCGGATTCTTCATACTAAAATGTGTATTTTTGATTTCTCGAATAATTATAGAGCGGTTTTATCTGCGAAAGTGGCTCTGAATGGTATTAGTGTTAGTGGGTAGATATGCCCTGATAAATAAATACAGTACTGGTCCCTGTACGCTACCCTGTAGGGCTTTTCCTTGAATTTTACAACTATCTGTTTTGTACATCTTAGTGTAATGAAAATCTTATTGCTGATTCTGTGTAGCAATCGTGGTACCAAACTTTATCAAACTGTTGGCTAATATCATGGAAAAATGCTAGGCCATACTTCCTATCTTCAAGAGCTTGATTTATTGTTGTTGTGATTTTGTGGACTTGTTTTATGGTGGCGTGTTCTTACCTAACTCGAACTGATGAGCTAAGGTGATCTTCTTCCAATATAAGTCTTCCCTTTTTCCAGGACAATTGCTCAATCAGCTTTGATAGAATTGGGCATATACTAGTAAGTCTATATGATTTTACTTCAACGGTCGGTTTGCCTGGTTTAGAAATGATTATTTGTTCAATAACATGGTAAGTGCCCCATTCTTAGTATGACATTGAATAGTTTTGTAATGTATAATTCCTAGTTCTACCAGCTCTTCCAGTACTTTTCCAGTTATCAGGTCATACTTTTGGTGCCTTTTTGGATTCAGCTCTTTTTTATTGCAATTTTTATCTCGACTAATGTAAAGTTTTTGACTGGAAATTCCAGTTGACCGGGCGTATCCAGGAATTTCAGATTTTCGCTTCTTCTTCATCTGCTTGCTTTATTTTTATGATTCGGTGGACTTGTTTGATGGTTGCTGATTCTTTTCCGAACTCGAACTAATGAGCTAGTACGTATGAGGTGAGTTTCTTCCACTATTACCACCCATTTTTTCGGGAACAACTTCTCAAATAACTTCGATAGAATTTGAAGCAGATCAATGGGTCTGTATGACTTTACTTCAATTGTTGGTTTTCCTGGTTTAGAAATGATTATTGGATTAATTTGCTGTAGCATGGAAAGTGCACAATTCTTTCTTTGGCAATGCATAGCTTAGAAATGTATTTAAAACCTACTGCTGGCAGTTCTTTCGGTACTTTTCCAGTTATCAGGTCGTCCCTGGTGCTTTCTTTAGATTAAGCCTTCTTTATTGCAGTTTTTGTCGCAACTATTGTAAAGGTTTTTATTGGAAATTTCAATTGACCAGGCGCAAATATTATTGTGATTCTGTGAACTTGTTTAATGGTTGCATGTTCTTGCCCGAACTCGAACTGGTGATCTGGTATAAGTAGATTTTCTTCCTTTCTTCAGGAACAATTTCTCAAAACACTTTTAATAGAATTGGGAACATTAGCGTGGAAAATACCCAACTCTTGGTATGGCATTGAATAGTTTTGTGATGTATTTCATTCTTACTTCTGACAGACCTTTCAGGACTTTTTCAGTTATCAGGGCATATCCAGGTGCTTCTTTGTTTGATTAAATCCTTCTTTATCGCAGTTTTTATCTCGATCATTGTAAAGTTTTTGATAGGAAATTCCAATTGACCAGGAGCAAATATTATTGTGATTCTGTGAACTTGTTTGATGGTTACGTGTTCTTGTCCGAACTCGAACTGAAGAGCTGTTATAAGTAGAATTTTCTTCCTTTCTTCAGGAACAATTTCTCAAATAGTTTTGATAGAAGTGGGAACATTACTATGGAAATAGTACCCTACTCTTGGTATGGCACTGAATAGTTTTGTGGTGTATTTAATTTCTACTTCTGACACACTTTCAGTACTCTTCCAGTCATTAAGTCATACCCAGGTGCTGTTTTTTAATTAAGCCCTTCACTATTGCAGTTTTTGTCTCGACTATTGTGAAGTTAATAATTGGAAATTTGAGTTGATCAGGCGCAAATATTGTTGTGATTCTGGGAACGTGTTTGATGGTTGCATGTTCTAGCCCGAACTCGAACTGATGAGAGCTGGTATAAGTATATTTTCTTCTTTCTTCAGGAACAATTTCTCAAACAGTTTTGATAGAATTGAGAATATTAACATGGAAAGTACCCTACTCTTGGTATGGCATTGAATAGTTTTGTGGTGTATTTAATTAAAACTACTGACAACTCTTTCAGTACTTTTCCAGTTATCAGGTCATACCCAGCTGCTTTTTTCATTAAGCTCTTGTTTATTACAGTTTTTATCTCGACTGTTGTGAAGCTTTTGATAGAAAATTCTAATTGACCAGGCGCAAATATTATTGT
>JABXWE010023344.1:0-34501 GCA_014611495.1 Limonius californicus | reverse complement strand
AGTGGAAGATTTGGTAATCTTTCTTTAAATACTTGTATCCTCAGTGGTGCCTTTATAAACACTTTTTTTACAAAATTGATTAAATCGTTTATGATGGGAAATTGGTTTCTTATTTCTTCTACAACTCTGTCAATTCCAAGAGCTACGCAAGTTACGTGAATTAAATTTGGAAAAAAACTTTTAAATTCTGCCCTGCCTTTCCCATGTATGGAGCAGCATCAGATAGCATTAGTACTACTTTTTGCACAGCAACTGCCTCTGGCAGAAAAAAGTTTGTGAGGCCCTCATTCACAAATCTAGATATAGGTACTTAGATTATTGGTCTTATTTTATCAAAACTTGCTTAAACCACTACACGTGGAAGTGGTAAATCGACTGATTCTTTTAGTTGTAGGTATATATACTACACAAAATGAAGGAAGTAACTAACAATTACCCCTGACAACATCCGCCTTGTTTATCTAGGTACTTCTTAGAATCTTTTAACTAGTCAGCTGGTCACTAAGCTGGGTCTAACTAGCTGGGTTCTCCTAGTAAAATTATTGTAAACAGGTAAACACTAATTTCTGGAAATTCCTAAGATCCAGCATTGGTTTAGTCGAAGCACCCCAAAAATTTTAAATTTTGAGAATTTAGTGAAGAAAAATGCTTCAATATGCATTTAATGTAAATGTATGGAGCAAAACACTAAAATATGCAAAATATGCAAAATTAAAATGGTGTCATTTAAATGCATTTCACTAGATACATATAGATACAAAAGCATTTAGATGGCATATCAGTACTTTAGAATATGCATTTTTCATAAAATCCGAGCCTTGCTTATGATGATTTTCATCACGGCGTCTATTTCGGCCATGGAGATACGTGCTGCCAAGTTTTTTTTTGGTGAATGATAAAGTGAAATGATAAGAGACTTATTAGATTGTATTTCATTTTTCTGATCCGATAATCGAAAGATATCCATCAGTCTACACAGAGGCACATATACATAGGTTAATCTTACTATTTAAAATACTAGATTTAAATAAATACAGAACACAATCAAGTCGAAAACCGAAAAAACTATTCGAGATAAGAGCGGAAGTGCCATTCGAAAGGCAGGATGCGAAACATTTCTGGCATTGTCGAAATATGCGCGAATGATTCAAATGATTAATTCCAATGAATATCTCGATTATTAATATTATTCCAATACTAATCATTCGATTATGCCTGTCATTTGTGAGGGAATGTTTCATCAATGCTTATATTATATGCATATATTATTTGATAATTTTGGCAATAAAAATAAAATAATATATCAAATGAAAATAATGCAGTTTCCTGATTCTAGGTGAGTTAGACGCATTGAAGATATAGCAAAACACATTCCTGATCGTAGCATAGAGGATTTGAAACATTGTAAATACGAGGCTTGGAACTTTAATAGTGGTAACTATTTATTTACAATTGATACAAAAGAAATAAGTGTTACCAAGTTTTACTGTCTTTCAAAGTAGTCAAAGCATTGTGTATAACCCGTTGCCAACGTTGTGGAAGTCGTAGGATACCTTTAGCAGCGCCTGTTGTGTTGATAGTTCGAATGGAGCGGTCTACTGCCTGAAGAATCTGTGGAACAGTTTTGAAGCGAATGCCACGAAGTGGTTTCTTCATCTTAGGAATCAAGTCAAAGTCACAAGGGCTTAAGTCCGGGGAGTATGGTGCATGGTACAGCACTTCCCAGCCCTATCGATCGAACAAATCAGCCACAGCATTGTCCTGCAAAATGATGGGTGGGTTCTGCAGAAAGTGTCGCCGCTTCTGTCTCACAGCTGGTCGCAGGTTGTGTTTCAAGCCTCTTGAAGACCTTGATGACACTGTCGTGCTGTACGACCTTTGGCACATTCAATCTTTATCCAACTCCGTTGTTCTTGTTTCGAAAACATCGTGACAACACTACATTAGACCGCCAGCTAACACGAGGCTCTGTTCTTCTCGTCAGTGCGCATGCGCGTGATGTGGGAAGGGAGAGTCCATTTGCTCTGAGGTAAGGTAGGTATGTAACTAACGTGTGGTATAAGCGATATTATTTGCTTCCGTTGCATGGCGTCTCTACAGCAGTGTTGCCACTATTAAAGTTCCAACCCTCGTATTTTAGCTTTTATTTCTAGCACCGACATTTCAGCAACTTCAAAATGTTCCGTTTTCGTTAGATACTGTACTGAAGAGAATTCAATTCGTAAATATATTTTGAACTTTCTTCCTATGAAAACTCAAAGTAGAGGCGTAGATTATTTCTATATTGTTAGTATTTTTCCGGAGAAGAGTAATATTGAAGTAAGGAAATTCGTTTGTGTGTAGACTGATGGATGTCTTTCGATGACCGGATCAGAAAAGGGATTTTGTTTCCTATTGAAAAAGAAATACAATATAACAAGTCTTTTATCATTTCTTTTTATCATTCGGCAACAAATCTTTACAGCACGTATCTCTATGACCGAAGTAGACGCCGTGATGAAAACCATCATAAGCATAGTGAAGTACAATATATTGTATTCGAGCACGAAACTGAACTACAGAAAATTCAAAAGCCTTTTAGAAGAGATGAATAGTAATTATAGCGACGTTCTTTTACATACCTACTTCGATGCGATGGCTAAGCACAGAATACGTTCTGGATTGGTGTTTTTCTTTACGGGAAGAAATCAATTTATTTTTACAACAAAAAAGTATAGTTTACAGCGAACTTGAAAATAATTGTTGTTAGTGTCTTCTAGCCTTTCTGTGCGAAATTACAGAAAAACTGGTAGAACTCGTGGTTTAGAAGGAGAAAATAAAATTATTTCGCAGATGGCGAATATAGTTTTTGCTTTTGAAGAAAAACTAAGCATCTATTACGAGGACATACAAAACCAAATACTATATAATTTTCCAACATTAATAGAAGCTAAACAAGATGGTAGTATAGATGGTAGATAGTAGTAGTAGTTATATCACTCTCATTTCTATTGATGAAGCAGTTCATTATTATTACCTTGTTCTGTGTAATGCTTTCGTTTTTCATTCTTACGAAATCCTCTTTGAGTATATGGTGGTTGGAGCCACATTCTGATTGTTTGTAGACTATTACAACTTTTATTAACAATTTTCAAGTTAATAATTTATTTCGCTGATTGGGTTTGGTTCCATAAACTTAAATTTATGTATGTGTCTTTCAAAATTTATATTGGCTTTTTTATTACGTTTATGTTTTCTGCATGTGCTCAGAAGCCTTTGATCAGTGTCCTTTATTCTCAATTCTCCAAATCAATCGACCTGTTTCATCATTTATTATTGTTCCTACTCTGCTATTTAAAGCATCAATTATCACTGTTTCATATTTCTTGTCGACCTTTCGAATTGTCTCGTTTAGCTCTTCTTTTTTCTCTGGATGAATATGTCATTTAGGGTATATCCCCCTATAATAGTTTCAAGTTGTTCATATAATTTCAAGGTAATCGTAACAATCCATACATTTACTTCTTCCCATGTCATCATGTTCTATTTATTTCTAACTGCTATTGATAGCTCACTTCTTCCTCTTCGCTGTATGACGTAGTACTCCAATTAATGGTTATAGTTTCTTTGGCAACTATACTTTGTACATTCCACGTCAACATTCTTGCCTTTGTCGTCTCGTATTTAAACTAACTAGCTGGTTCCGACGCTTCTTACTGCATTGAATTTATTTTTCTAGGTGATGGATTGCTGGTTCCAACTCCCTTTTCGCGGCGTCATTTCTTCTCTTGTCGTCTGCTCCCCGACTTTGTTTTCCATTGTGTTTGATCACCCAATCTTCTACAGGGTTGTTCGGATGACCGAGGTACACCACTGTACTGTGGAAACATAATTGGGCAGGAAAGGCTAAAGGGTTGCTAGTTGGTTACCGAAATTATGTTGTGCAGCACTTTGAACCCCTCTTTTATTTAATATGTATTTTAACTTGGCAACAAGTCACTATTAAAGGTAGTTATGCCATGTTACACGGTGTGTCACGTGGAAATACATATCAAGCAAATAAAAACTGATAGACTCATTTAAATTATCAGTTCTATTGCATTTACTTATTAGTTAATATAAGTTTCAACGAAGTAAGGCAAGAATAGTATATTAAAGAACTAGTTTCATAAGGCCTTTTCTTAACGCACGAGTCCAAGTTTGAAAAACGAGACGCGAAGCGTGGAGTTTTTCAACGGACGAGTGCGACAAGTGTTCTTATGAAACGTGTTCTTTATACTATTTTTTCTATTGAGGAAGTTTGAGAGTATTTTAAATAAATTTATGAAGAAAATTTTACGTCAAATCGATTACTAGGGAGTTTTTATAAACACTTATGGCAGCACTGACAGGTGGCTGAAACTGACATTTCAAACTTTCAAATTCAAATCGAACTACCAACACCGTAAAAAAACAAACTAAAAACAGTACGATTATAGGCCTCCTTATCGTACTGTTTTTAAGCTAAAACAGTGCGCTTAGAACGGCTTTATAAAACCGAAATAGAAAAATAATGTACAAATGCAACGCTGATTTTTATTACGATAAACAAAATCGTGCAGATATGTGACAGAAGTAAGTTGAAACGAAAATTGACATTACTGCAAAGGTCATATTACCGTTCTACTTATTTTATACTTAGGTAGAGTGTTTTATTTATTTAGTAGTTGATAAACATCGTAAATTCTGAAAATACTATTTTCCCGTAATCGCTTAAGTTTTTACTGAAACTGCTATCCGTCTAGAAAAATGGTTGTGTATACAATTCACATCAAATATCAATTCCAATAGTTTCGTAGATTTTTAGATTATACGTACATTTTCTGTTTATTTTACAAATATGTTGCGTTATCCACAACTGTAATACATATAATAATTTAATGTCATGAGAATTAGTTTCAGGTTCTTTTAATATGATTTTTAAAGGAAACTACATTATTTTGTTTTCTCATGTTAATAATGACAACAGTTTGTGGTTATATTGTTTAATTTTATTTATAGATAAGTTGATTGTAACATTTTCAGTATCTTTTGATTTACATTAAATAACGTTCGTTACTAAATGAATTAAGTTATTGTAAAAAAGGAAATTGTGTGTGCACTATAATATAGGGGACCGCGGTAGAGTAGTGGCCGTAGCGCTTGGCTTGGAGTTATTCTACCAAAGTCGCTCAGGTTCGAATCCTGAGCACTGCACTTTCCCAAGGTGTTTGTGTTGTCTGGGGCATGGAGTTTTTCAAGGGTGGGGCATGTTAGACCTGTGAATAGCATGAAATGTGCTGCGACGGGTAAGCTGGGTGGGATGGGAATCTTCAACCCAACGATTCTTTAAAAAAAAGGTATAATATAAACTAAGGTGTGGTTTAGAAAAAAATAGCATGCTGGCTTTCAACGGTTACAGAAATAGGTTGTATGATGTAAACGTATTTATTATTATACAAACTTAAACTTATATGATATGTATTCAAATTTATAGAAGAATTTCTTGATTTTATTATTTATGCCAAAAGTGACGAACTTTAGACTTCATTCTCCTCATTAAAATTTGAACATCAACTCTGGTCATATTTATTTCTACTTTTTTTCTACTTTTGGCGAAAGTCATATATGTTAGCAGATCGATGTGTGGTGTTTTTTAGTTGCCTTTGCATTAAAACCCAATAACTCTCTATTGGCCACAGCTCAGGACAATTTGATGGATTTCAATCTTTTGGTACAATAATAACGTTGTTGCTTGAGTAAAACTCTAGTGCTAATTTTCCATAAAGGCATGTAGCTAAATCGGCCCAGAAGATTACTAAAGTGTTGTGAAAATTTATAAAAGGAAGCATTCTCTTTTCTAAACATGGGTATTTGATAGCCTTTCTCGTCTTAAAGGCGAGGCAACCTGAAATTCTTGGTCCGGTATTTGACTGAAGTTGGCTACGCAATGCGTTTCATCGTCCATAATTCAGCAGTCAAACTTTGTCATAAGCTGGTTGTAGAATTTTCACGCCCTAGATTTTGCTCTTTCGTCTTTCTCCGGATTTCTATCCGGTACTTTCTGAACTTTGTAAATTTGCAAGCCTGCTTTTATTTTCACTCTATGTATGGTGGCTTCTGGCTTACAGTACCCTTAAACAAACTAGGACTTCTTCTGAAGGACCCTTAATACATGCAACTAAATTTTTGTCCTGATATCCAATTTTTCTACCGAAACACGCGTTTCTTCTTGTAGACAATCGTTCTTTTAAGTTCCAATAACTATTCCAAGAATAAAACGCGGATGATTTAATAGGGTTGCAATATGAATCTGACGAAACTCTGAATTTTTGTATGGCTTCAAAATTTCTTTACGCTTTTTTATTTGTTTGGTGAACTTTGCCATTATTTAAGAACCTTATATGAAAAAAGTAAAGACAAACTTAATATGACACTTATACAAAGTGATTTTTTAAAAAGTCAATTGCAGTAGCCTAGGGATTGTCCCGTCTATATTAAGCTTTAGAATCTGACAATATGAAAATTGTAACAGAAAGAAAGAAATCTTGACGAAAAACATGTAATTTACTTACCTTAATAAATTAAAATCAGTTGCAACTAAATACTTGTTCATTTTCACATTTTGTTGGGCCAAAATTTTTAACTACCTGAACTGTCACACAGTTTACATACAGGTAAATGTCATTCAAAGCTCATTACAGCTGACTGCAGACGGAATATCTTTTTTTCTAGGCTTGCTGCAATTGACTTTTTAAAAAATCACTTTGTATCTACCATGTGTGAAACAATTGACAGTCTATTGTTGCTAGGATTTAAGTAATTGAAGTTCAAAGTCTGCTATATTTTTTCTGAACCACACCTTATTATTTCTGAAGCACAATATTATTATTGTAGTAGAATGTTTTTGAAAATTAATTTGCAAGAACAATATCTTTTAACTGTAAAGTTAAAGAAGAAACTCTTTTGCATTTCTAGTTGCCTATCTCATTTACACATCCTCACCTGCTCACATTGCTTAACGGAATGGAACGCTTTGGCGCCGTCGATTCGGGACTACCGAAACGCAGCAACCCTGGTTCGGCGACAAGCCTTTACTCTGTTGATACTGTTTAATTTCCTATAGCTGGTTTACAATATCACTGAGTTCATTTTCAACGCTTCTGCAATACCTTTTTATTTGTTTGGTAAGTTACTATTACAGTCGAAACTCTTTGTATGGAACTTCGATTCCTAGATTTCTCCCGGCAAAATTCCTATAATTTTATATATGAAAATCTTTTGATAAACCGAATTTCATTTCATCATTTTTCCTGTAAAACTTGAATAATTTCTTTCAAGAAATTGGCAGATACAACTCGAAAGGCCTAACCTGTATTTGCTTAAATATACAAGAAATTTCCATGTGCGAACCGTTAGTAGTACGCAGTAGTATTTTCAGAGGTTGTAGAACAGTGTTTTGTTGTGCTGGTGATAAAATATATAGCTGAGCAAATTATACAGGGTGTCCTTTAAATGCCTTAAAAGCTTCAGGTAGAATTTTTCCTTTATGAATGCTTAATACAAATCTTCAAAAAAAAGTAGGTATTTGGAGCTTAGTTTTCTTGTACGAGAGTGTTAAAGTTCATATCTTTAAAACAGAATTTCATGGAAACAATAACGAGAACTTTAATATAGCACGTATCTGCCGATAAGTGACTGACTGCCACTTGATTATGTAAAGATTAATATTGAGTTGACGCTTTAGTTTGACAACAGTGCAAGGCCATGGTATTGTGATGAAAAGTAGAAAATTTGTTTTTCGACATTTGTCAAAATGCTTCATGTAATGTCGGCCTACTAATTAAATTCTCCATAAATGCAAAGACATCGTCAACGTTGCCAAGTATAATATTCTTTAAGTGTTTCGTGTGAGGAAACTAAGCACTATAGGAAGTTCGTGTTAGTGTTTTTGAGGACTGTATTTCTTACAGAAGAGTGCTACCTGAAGCTTTTAAGGTATTTAAAGGACACCCAATTGTCAATTACTGATAAGTCGGTAACAATTACTATATTTGTTTATTTCTTAGAGGCAGAAGAGTTCTAAAACACTTTGTAGCGAACGAGTCGGTAGCATCATAAAGTGTAGTTAACAAATATTCAGAAAGTTAAAAAATGCGCAATAAGTAAAAAAGAGATAGTTCTAATAAATTTGACATACCATGCCATGTAGATAAAAAAAAATAAGAATACCATCAGTGGTGATTCAGTAGACACATAATTGATCTTTTACCACCCACGACAATATACTTTAAGAACTAGTTGACTATTTGCGACTAATATATGTATAAATACCGTGAAAATACTCAGCACTAACACCAGAAACCTAATAATATATTCATATGCTTTGTCAAAGTCATAAAAAATATATATTAGGATCATACAGATGAATATATAGTGTAATAAAGAAAACTGCTCATAATATTTCCTTCATGGTTACCCCTTTCCTCAGAAATTCGACGAGTTTCGATATTATTTTCGGCTTTTGACTTAAGGAGATTATTAATAGACAAATTAGCTGCAACCGCGGGGTACCTCCAACGATATGATTAGTATGTTAGGTAACACCATAATGAATAAGCTGATATGAAGATATGAACTCACAAAATAATGTTTTATGGTCGAGGTCACTAATTATTTTTCTAATTAAAGGCTTTCTATATTATTACATTTTTGCATTCTGCAAACTGTATCTACTTTTTATAGAAGATCCTGTAAATTACTATATTGTTCCATTACATTGATGTTTTTCCTTTTTGATAACATTATGGTTTCTCTATATTCATGTACTCATCTTGGTACTTTCACTACATTTTACTTTAATGCAAAATCGTCTATATTGCTGTATTTAGTTTTCCTTTGTGTAGTGATATCTCTGTTCTTAGTTTTCAGATAGTAGAAAATTGCTCTAAAAACCCCCTAAATAATGACCCCTTATTTAAGAAACGTCCCATATAAGATACCTCCCCGTATAAATAACTCTTGTTAATAACTTTCCGCCCGGACATTAAACCCCTATAAAAAGAAACGGTTTAAATTAAATTTCCTTGAAACAACAAATACTTCATACAAAAAATTATTCGACAAATTAAATGTTTTCAAATAATAAATTTGACAAAATAAAAAAATCAACAAAATTTATTTGACAAAACAAAAAATGTATACAAATTTAAAAGTATACTAGCACCTAATATATACATTGTAGAGTTAGAGAGAGGGAGAATGTGCACACAAAAATAACAGACGAGTTGATTAAATTATTATTTTGTGTTGCATTAATTTTTTGTTATTAATAACTTTAAAGCTTCACTTTGCGACAATTATAATCAATACAAAATTAAAACATCTAAGTTGGTTTAACTCTTTCACCTTTGGTTTAAAAACCGGAAGTGGGCTGGAAATAATAAAAAAAAATAAACTTGTACTTTACAACAAAATAAAGTATATTTAAAAACAGAAATAGAAAAATCTGACGGGGAATTGCATCGCCAAGTTAGATTTGTAGGTTCGGTTAGTTGTAACTTTTAATTATGTAATTTAAAATGGTTATTTAGAATAAAAACACTTAGAAAATTTTTACTGGTATTTATTGTATTAAGTGGTTGTGTACGTTAGTACCAGAAGACAGTCGGAACTTAATTGAATTAAATCTAACACTATATATAACATGAAAACGTTTAAGCGGGGTTGCAACCCACGCTGTACGCATGCAATGACCATATATGGTCATCAGTTGAGAATAGCGGAGGCGGTAGCCCACGCGTTACTCATATTCAAAACTTATCTTGAAAAAGTGGATGCATCTAAACGCAGGGACTCCGTGGGTGTATCCTGCGTGTGCAACAAAGATTATACGTACAGTTTTAAAATGCAACGGTCAAATTGAATTATAAAGTGAAGCATGTAAAATGTAATATGAATACATACGATATAAAGCAGGTATAAAAGTACATAATAGAATATATAATAAAAAGTATATAACAGTACATAATAAAGGATTACATAATATATAATAAGGAGTACATAACACCTCCCCACGCAGACAAAGCTGTACCACCAGCTTTTTTTTTTTTTTTCTTTAAAAAATATTAGGACGTTTTGTTTTTGTTGAAGGTCTTGATTGCATAGTCATTTCAATGTTATTAGGCGTTGGTGAGCGCGAACGGTTTTCTGCGACCAGTTCAGTATCAGCCTGGTAGTGTACTGAAATTGTAGATGGACGACGATTTGGTTTATGCACACACGAATTCACTATATTTGTAAATTGGAGACATGCCGGAGAGTCTTTACTCTTTTGTCGAGGACAGAATTTGTATACGCACTTCCTGTAACAACACCAAAGGAACAATAACACACAAACAATAGCTACTGTAATTGAAAACCAGTGACTATTTTGAACAACAAACGGCGAATCCATTTTGTTCAAGGTTGTTTTGATTTCGTTGAGATGATCATTTGCTTCCCGTAGATTATCGAGGTTGATGTGCTGCAAATTTATTGGTAAAATTTGTGCTAGTTTCTCTTGGGTTTCTTCTTCACAGCAATCGTAGAGTACAGGTGGAAGATCTATCGTAGAATTTATCACAGAAGGCTTCTTCTTCTCATCGATAATTTGTATAGATCCTATGTGGAGGTTGCATCCCATGGTAGGTTGAATTAATGAGGTGGCATTAAGGGTTGAGTAAAGGGTTAAGGAATCAGGACATGTTTCAATTACACTTATCGGCTTGGCTATAAAAATCAGCCATTCGTTATTGAATAGTTTTTGAAGTTTATTCTCCTTTGTTTTTATTAACAATTGATTTTGGTTGCAAAGTTCGTATCTATTGGTTCTGAGAATTTGTTGAATTTCGCATGGGGATTCATAATCTACCATGTGATAATTTACAGCTTGGCAAATTTTAATTTCATCTTTTAATAACTTACAATTTTCTGGTATGAAGTATTGAGTTTTATCATCTGCTATCGCTACATATGGGGACAATGGGATAATTGTGGAATAAACATCGGATATAGTGGTTTTAAATGGGAGAGAATAGACATGATAATAATCGTAAGATTTAAGATTGACTAATGGAATTTCTAAAACGAAAATAATTTTATGCTCAGATTTAAAAGATTTCATATGAATTATTTCTTGAAAATAAGGAAGATTTTCGAGAGTTGGTTTCAATGGTAATTTAGTTTTGGATAGCTGGTTTGTGATTGTTTGTAATTCATGTAATAAGAGTTGTGGTTCGATGACAGTTGGGTGAAGAATTTTTAATTTAGAAAAATTAATGGCATCAATTAACGTGACTAATTCGTTTAATATAAGAGTAAAACATTCGTGATATTCTGACAGGTGATTGCCCATTTTGATTAAAATATCGGTGTGATGTTGATTACGAAGAGATATTTTTAAAGTTTTAATGATTTCGTTTTGCGCTTGACTCAGTTTTTCCTCATTTGTTGATAACTGGATTATTGTTTTATTAAAAGTTTCTATTGTTGATGTTACTACTGAAACTTGTTGTTTAAGTAAATTTTGAATTTCCTTATCGTCGGTTTGCAATTTTTGGATCATTTTTTCAAAACGGTCTCCGTCACTAGAGTCTAAATTTCCGGTAAGCCATTTGATAGCAGTACCTACACCGTCCATAATAAAACGTTTATGTCGATTTGAATTTTGCGATACTGTCGAACTGTATAATTCTTTAATTAGTGTTTCACATTTCTTTCCGATTAATTTTAGCATTTGGACTTGCGGTATTGAAGAGCTCGCGACTACATTTGCTTTGTGGGGATCCAAAACATTCAGGTCAATATACCTAATTAGTTTCCAATAAGAGTTAGTAACCAATGCCTCTGATTCTTTTTGAATAAACAGCCCAGATGGGGAATTTAAAGGGGTATGTTGGTATCCGGCAACTTGGGATTTCCATCTGTAAAAACAGCTGATTTTAATCTATCATAATGAAGCTTTATTGCTTTATGGGGAAGCTGCACCAAGCATGTATTGTTTTGTAAAATTTCAAGGATTTTATACGGCCCGTAAAATCTGGGGTCCGATTTCTTTTTAATTTTGTCGTTAAGTACATGAACATATTGATCTTTTTGAAATTCTCTAGAATTGGTATGACTATCAAAGCGTTCCTTTGCCTTTTCTTTGGATTTGATTACATGTTCTCGAGCTTTAGGGTACAAATAATCAAATTTTTGTTTTAATTTGAGCACATAATCATTATAGAATTTGTGCTGGTATTCATAGTCACTAACGGGGTTCAGAGCGGTATTTCCGTATAATAAAAGAAATGGGGCGAAATTTGTACTCGACGATACAGAATTATTAAAATTGGTAATAGCTGTCAAAATGCCATATTGAATATTTTCATTTGGAAATTGATTTTTGTATATACGTAATTGATCTGCTAAAGTTGCATGAAATCTTTCTATTTGTCCATTGGACATTGGGTGATTGCTTGAACTTTTAGTATATTTTATTTTGAATAAAGCACAAAGATCATTAATAAGGTTATTTTCAAATTCCGTGCCTAAATCTGAATGTAAGTGCTGGGGAATACCATAATGTTGAAAGTAAAACATCAATTTACCTAGTACTTCATTTGCAGTTAAATACTCTAACTTATAGCATTGTACGAATTTTGAAAAGTCGTCAATAATAGTTAGAAATTTTTGTTTATCAAATTCGAAAGTATCCATATTTAGGCGTTCGAAAGGTTTACTGTATGTTTCGGTAATAACTAAAGGTACACTTAAATTCTTTCGATTGGTTTTATTTTTATTACATAGTTCACATTTATTAATAAATTCAGTTATCCGGTCTCTCATATTTGCGAAATAATATTGTTTCCTAATTCGAGCATATGTTTCAGTTATTCCCTTGTGATAGTGGGTTTTTGTTTCATGGTACATTCTTAAGATATTTTCAATTTCATCTTCTTCGGGATAAAGTATTTTATTTTCACAAAAAGTGAATTTCGGATATTCGCCAAAAATGGTTCGTAATATTTGAGGCAATTTAGGGATTCCGATCTCTGACTGAGTAAAGTAATGCGAGTTAGTAAATAAATTTTGTTTTTCAAGTAGTACACTTACTAAATGTTCTAAATTATCGAAATCAGGGATGTTCATTATAAGGTACTCTTTATTATCCGTTTTATATATATCAAGTGTAGGAATTCTGAAAGTTAACTTTAAATTTTCCATCAATAGGTTTTGCTTTTCTAAATCAAACTTTCTAGATGGACTAATTATAAAGAATATTTGTTTGTGATTACTGAAGTCAACGTAATCCCGTGTTTTATTGATATTTTCTAGAGAAAATGGTTCTTTACATTTTTTTTAAATTTCTTGTACAGGTGTAAGAGATTGTTTAGTTTGACTACGCGTAACTACATTCACAGGTCGTTCCGGTAATAATCTGGAAAGAGCATCTGCATTTGTATTTATTTTCCCCTTTTTATAGACTATTTCGTAATCATATTCTGACAATTTTAACCTCCAACGTACCAAACGAGAGGATGGTTCTTTACAATTGAAGAGATAAATTAAAGGGCGATGGTCTGTATAAATAATAAACTTATGTCCAAATAAATACGGTCGAAAGTGTTTAATTGACCACACCATAGCTAACAATTCTTTATCAATCACGCTGTAATTTTCGTCAGTTTTGTTTAAAGTTCGCGAGGCAAATGCTATAGGTAAATCTTGTCCAACAACACCTTGTGACAACACCGCTCCTATAGCGAAATTAGACGCATCAGTGGTTAATACGAAAGGTTTTTCGAAATCGGGATATTGTAAAATATGCTGGTTAGTAATAATATGTTTTAATTTCGTAAAAGCATTTTCGCATTCTTGACTAAAGTTCCATTGAATATTTTTCTGAAGTAATCGAGTTAAAGGTTTCGCGATGGTGGCAAAATTATGGACGAAACGTCGGTAATAGCCCACTAATCCGAGAAACGATTTAATGTCTTTGGGTGTTTTAGGTTTTGGAAATTGATGCACTGCTTCCGTTTTCGCGGGATTGGGTAGCACTCCATCTTTAGTTATGATGTGGCCAAGATAAGCTACTTCTTTTCGAAGAAATTCGCACTTATCTGGTTGAATTTTCAAATTGGTTTGTCTGAGGCGATCGAAAACAATTCTTAATCTATTAATATGTTCTTCTAAAGACGCCGAAAATATTATTATATCGTCTAAATATACTAAACATTTTTCATTTTGAATACCGTGTAAGATATTGTCCATAACCTCTGAAAGGTGGAAGGCGCGTTCTTAAGCCCAAATGGCATACGTAGGTATTCATAATGACCTGACTCGACAGAGAAAGCAGTTTTTTCGATATCGGATTGTGACATTTCTATTTGGTGCAATCCCGACGCGAGATCGAGTGTTGTAAAGTAATTTGAATTTCCAAGTTTGTCCAACAAATCATTAATATTAGGCAAGGGGTATTTGTCGTCTATAGTTTGCTCGTTAAGTTTCCTGTAATCAATTACGACACGCCATTTTTGGTTCAACGAAGCATCAATTTTCTTTGGCACAACCCACACAGGTGAAGACCATGGACTAAAAGAAGGTCTAATAATGTTTTGTTCTAACATATTTTCAATTTGGTTCTGGACTTCCTTTTTGTGGATATGCGGATATCTGTATGATTTTACATAAATTGGTTTGGAATTCTCTAGTGTAATTGAGTGTTTAATTTGGTTTGTGAAAGTTAATTGGTCACCGGGTAAGAAAAAAATATCGGAATATTGCTGACACAATGCAAGTATTTCTCTTTGTTCCTCCGCATTCATATGGGAGCTTCGAATGTTTTCTAAAATTAACCTATGTCGTTTTGAAAAATCAGTAATTTCGGCTGGAGTTAAATTGTTACACGGGACTGCCTCATTAATTTCAAAATTTTCTAATTCTAATGGTTCCAACTCTAAAGTTTGTTCCTCATTAGTTGGATTTAAAATAGAGGTTATTACTTCAGTTTTATCATTTACCTGTACTAGTGCTGATGGCATTATTAATCCATTATTAAAGGTTAATTTAGGAATTATAGCTTGAGTAAAATTACATTCTCTAACTTTTAACTTGACAATTTGTTCAGTTCTGGGATCTATGGTTAGTTTTTGTAAATCAGAAGCAAGAAATGATTTGGGATTATCTAAATCTGTGGATAGCTGAAATTTTCCGTTCTTGGTTACAAGTAAATTGGTTTTTAAATCAAGGCAACTATCTAGCTTTTCTAATAAATCCATGCCTATTAGTCCGTCATAGTTATTGTTAAAATTTGCTACGATAAAAAGGTGTTTTCCTTGTATAAAGTTTGGAATTGACAACATTACGGCTTTTGAAAATTCCGATTTTACAGTCAGAGATTGTAAAATAATAGGATAATCAAAAAGTTGGTCTTCATGTCCTTTAATTACGTGTGGATGAATTAGTGGAACTCTACTACCAGTGTCGACAAGTAATTTTAATTTTGAATTTGGAAAATACAAGTACGGTAACTGGTTCTCAGCGCGTGGTTTTGAATTTAGTTGATTGATATGTCGGACTGCAATTGGGAGTTCGAGATTGTTTGTCCGGCTACAACCTCCTCTTGCAAGTTTAAAGAATCAAAATTCGAGGAAAGAGTTTGTTCGTACTTTTCTGAGCAATTTTGTTCAAAATTTTCGTTACTAGGGTGTTGATCGAAATCAGCATGCTCAGCATAAAATTCTACATTATTTATAGGTCTTGTTTCAGATTGCACTTGTCGTGGAGCAATAGAAAATTCATTATAAGCAGGGCGATGTGGCTGGGTGAAGTTTTGGGGTCTACGCACAAAATTCTGGTTTTGTTCTAACTGTGTATTTACCTGATTCTGAAAATTATGCTGGAAATTTTGTCTTTGATAATTTGGAAAGTTAGGTCTTTGAGATGATTGAAAATTTGGATTTATTTGAATTCTTGGCTGTATTTGTTGACTACTACTACTACTGGGTCGAAATCTACACGTGCTTTTATCGTGAATCGGTTTTTTGCAAATTATACAAAATTTTTCTACGTTAGTTGCGGGATATTGAGTTTTATTGTAATTAACATTTTTGGAAGTTGATTGACCTAAGCGACTTCTCATATATATGATATTTTCTTCTTCTAAAATGTATTGTAGTGCTTGTTGAATTGAATTGGGGTTACGTGCTCTAATATTTGAACCTAAAGGTTCCTGTAAACCTGCCAAAAACGTTTTTAAACCCTGTATGTTAATAGATTCTCTTTTTGAAATTGCAACTAATGGTGGGTCATCGTCTCTTAAGATACCTTGATGTAGTAGAACGAGATGTTCTATTATTCTTTGGCCAAATTGTTTTGGTGTTTCACCTTGTTTTTGAAAGATGTGATGCAAATCTCTAAGCAAGGATTCTGTGTCGCGTTGATCCGCAAAGTTCGTTAGTAAACACGTGCGAATACTAGCCCACTCATTAAAGTCACGAGTGGCTATTAATTGTTTTGATGAACCACGTAATAATTTTTTATAGAAATTACTAGCAATTTATTTCTAAATGCATTTGGGATCTGAGGGTCATAGTACGTATCCATGATTAAATCGCACGCAGAAAGAAGATCGGTTAAGTTGGCTTGAGTGCCATCATAATCTGGTATTATTTTTAAATAATTCATATTGAATTGTTCGAAATCATCATCGTGATCAACATTTAATGCACCGGCAAGTACCTGATTTTGGTCTAAATTTTGATTATCGTTATTTAAGGCCATTGTAAAAGGATTGGAAATAAATCAGTGTAGGAAAGTTAGGAAAAGCGATAGCAAATAATGCAACTTATTTTTTCACTTACGCTGCCAATAGAAATAGCAAGCCTACGAGTAGCATTGAAGACTGTAGGAAGGGTTAGATCGATGGATGTCTTCGTCGTTCGTGTCCTCAATTTCTTCTTGAGATGCGATGCTGGATTCTGGAGAAGTTGCGCAGAAAGTCAGCTGCACACAGATGTGGAACTTCGAAGTTAGTCGGCGGCTCTGTGTCCACGAAAAGGGCCAATGGTTTTCACAGATTTGCACTAATGTTCGTATGTTTCACAAAGTTAATAAAGTTAATGAACGCTTTTCAGTTTTTATATTCGAACAAGATTTCCTTGTTTTTATTATATTATTTTAATTTTATTGTTATTCGTTTTAATTATTATTTGAACTTATTAATTTGTATATTTCTTATTAATGTTACTTAATTTGATTTTATTATTTTTCTTTAATTGTTATTTGTTTTACACGCTTTGTTTATTTATTATTAACGTTACTTAATTTGATTTTATTCGCGGTTAAGTGTTTTACACACGAACTTTCACGCACAAGAATTGAAAATTCGCCGCGAATCCTACCGACTGCGCCAGTTAGATTTGTAGGTTCGGTTAGTTTTAACTTTCAATTATGTAATTTGAATGGTTATTTAGAATAAAAACACTTAGAAAATTTTTACTGGTATTTATTGTAATAAGTGGTTGTGTACGTTAGTACCAGAAGACAGTCAGTCCCTGACTCCCAAAATAAAATCTAACATTATATGAAACATGAAAACGTTTAAGCGGGGTTGCAACCCACGCTGTACGCATGCAATGACCATATATGGTCATCAGTTGAGAATAGCGGAGGCGGTAGCCCACGCGTTACACATATTCAAAAACTTATCTTGAAAAAGTGGATGCAGCTAAACGCAGGGACTCCACAAAATTCGAGACGCGGTACAGTTATGGATTTTAATGGGGCTACTCGTGATTTGGCGCATAGTAGTTCAATCGAACACTTCCCGTTTTGATCTACTGTCTTTATATAAACACAAGCCCCATAAGCGCGTTGAGATGCGTCGCAGAAACCGTGAAATTCTATTTTTTAATACGGATATAAATTAATAACCTTTCGGGGAAATTGAATTAAATTTACAGCTTCTAATTGATTCACTAAGTGACACCATGTGTTATCAAAATCCTCTGGAAGCTTCTCATCCCGACCTAACCTTAATTCCCATAATCTTTGCATCATTAATTTGGCTATTATTACTACGGGACCTACTAAATTTAATGGGTCCTATATTTTGGCGACGGAAGAAAGAATTTTCCGTTTTGTCGATTGGCCGATCTTTACCTTTTCTGGTACAACCTTATATCTCAATTGATCTGCCCTATGATTCCAATATAAACCTAAGGTTTTCGTCTCCCCACCTTTGTCCAAGTCAGTCATATTTATATCATCCCATACATTTTGATTATTCGGTTGTGGTAATAATAACTGGTCATTCGAAGACCATTTGTGCAAAATGAAACCACACTTCCCTAAAAAAATTTTTAATTCATCGCGTATTTGTATGGTTTCTGCAATCGTATTTGCACCTGTTAATACGTCATCCACGTAAAAATCTCGCATAATAATGGGGTATGCGTGGGGATAATTAATCCTTTCTTGAACTGCTAATTGTTGCAGACATCTTACTGCCAAAAATGGTGCACATGAGGTGCCATATGTAACAGTCTTCAGCTGATATTCCCTGACGGGCTCATCGGACCTATTTCTCCACAAAATTCTTTGATATTTGCGATCTTCGGGAGCAACTAAAATTTGTCTGTACATTTTATTGATGTCAGCCAAAAAACAAATTGATGTGTTCTGAATCGTAAAATTATAGAAAATAATTCATCTTGAATGGTTGGTCCAACCATTAAAGTTTCATTTAAACTTACACCCGACGACGAAATGGCGGACGAAAACAACCCGAAGTTTGGTAGTGGTACTCGACTGCTCTGTTACACCATGATGTAGGAGGTAAAATGCACTGGGATTTGATAATTCCGAATATGGAACCAATTCCATATGGGGTAGTTGTTGATACTCGTCCATAAATTGAGTATAATTCAGTCTTAATTCTCTATTACGGGCCAGCTTATTTTCCAATGCTACAAATCGCTTCATAGCTCGTTCCATGGTTGAACCTATGTTAAATGGATCAGATTTAAAGGGAAGTTTTACTATAAACCTGCCATGACGATCTCGTTTGAATGTATTTACGAAGAATTTCTCGCATTGTAATTCTTCTTGGAAATTCCTAACTTCAGCAGTCGTCGGATATTCATCGATTTCCCAAAATTTTTGCATCTGTTTACTCAAAGCATTCAAAGACAGGTTGCACATAGTAGGTTTGTGAATTTGTTTGTTTCCCTTAATATTTCCGCATAAGACCCATCCTAAGCAAGTTTCAAACGTTTAAATGGGGATTACCTCGAGTGGGTTTTATTTGACCTGTCCCTATGATTTTCCAGAAAGTTTCTGCCCCTAACAAAAATCTATTGTATCTGAACGATTGTACGAAGGATCCGCCAGACTAATATTCAATGGCATTAGAAACCTTGCTTTACTGAAGGACATTACCGTTAAATTTTCAGTTACTTTTGGTAGCACAAGACACTCAATATTATCCGTATAATTACCTTGCAGGGATTTGAATTGAATTTTAATTATTTTTTATGCGCTACTACTAACTGCGTTGATACCCGTTATTGGCTAATCAACATTACTTGTGGGTAAACCTAAACCATCACTAGCGAATTTGGTAATGAAATTCATTTGCGAACCCACATCTAATAAAGCCCTACATTTTTTCCACTGTCCGTGGGCGTTTTTAACTAATATTTGTGCGGTAGATAATAAGATTTTACCTTATCTATTCGATCTGCTATTGATAGATGGAAAAATGTAGTACAATGGTAAATACTGTGTGAACCTTTACATATGTAACATTCCCCTTTGCTACTTATGGAAGCGTTACACAAGGTACGCGATTTATTATTTGTATTATTTACATTCTTTACACCCTTGGTTTGACTACTATTAATTGATCGCGGATCTGACACTGCCAGGGACTCTAGCGAAAAACATTTCCTTTCTAAGAATTTAATGAGATCACTCATAAAGGGACGTCTGAATTTAATGTGGATTCCAAATCTCTTTTAGTAAAGAAATCGAATTTAGACACAATAATAGGAACTAGAAGCGCATCCCAATTTCAACTGGTTGTTCTAATATTTTTAATAAGTCTAAATTTGAAAATATCGGTGAAGTCCCAATTGAAACACTCTACACGGGGGTGTTCAATATTTATTTGTTATGCTTCGGGAGCTCTGTGAGAATGCCCAGGGTTCAATGAGACTCGCAACACCAATAAACCTGTTATAGTTATTTATTATCTTTGCCTAGTGCACAATGTATAGCTTAAAACTAATGTATTTGATTTAATTGTAAACAATACAATTAGTGTGTAAATGTTAACAAAATAAATCTACTACGCCACTGCTCGGCCCAACGGTTAGCTCCGCCGCTGACCAGAACTGGTACCCCTGATCGATTGACAGTTGGTAATGAGTCGGACATGCGCAATAGACTAGCTGTCGCCCCAAAATGGCTGTATTTTCTGTAAAAAGAACGAATTATTCACCCAAAGGTGGTTGCGGTTAATTTTGGGAGCCTGATTGGTTGTGTACGGAAGTTCGGATAACAATTGAAACCAGTAATGGTAGCTAGGATCAATACTTTACAGTAAATAAGGAATAAATTGCTAATAACGGGGCTTGAAGGTCAAACACCTCGATTATATGAATTTGCTAATTAATATATTCACAGAAGTACCCTAATGATGTACTTCGAGAATAATAAAGGGGATGAGTTCAATTCCTACGTTAATTGAATTTAAATGGAGCTTGTACTGGAGTAAACTCGCTGTGCACACACACTAGTGAGAAGCTTTGAAAGTCAAAAATTAAGTTTATACCAGATTATTGCGATTACAGTGGTTTCAAACGGGCTAATTAACGGGAAGCTTGAACGGGACTAAAGGAAACAACAAGTGATATCCTTTTTTAACTCAATCAAACGGTTTTACAACGGACTGGCAGGTATCGTAACTTGACTTTGTTAAAACGGGGAAGGTTTTAAACGGTACCCAGTAAGTGAATATTCTCGTTACGCTTTATACCAAATACACACTGGCTCAAGTAAATGTGCCTATTGCAGTATAGGGTTAAACTTTCACGAGCACGATTCAGCTAACTGTAAACGGGAGAGCTTTTAAACGGACCCCAGTAAGTAAATGATCTCGTTACGCTTTATACCAAATACACACTGGCTCAAGTAAATGTGCCTATTGCAGTATAGGGTTAAACTTTCACGAGCACGATTCAGCTAACTGGAAACCTCAAAATAAGATATTCCGTTCCAGCTTACGCTCAAAATTACTAAACGGGGCAACAAAACTACGTTTTCTTCAAAGACGCGATCCAACTTATCGTTGGAATCGAAGCCTCTCTAAATCAACGTTTAGACACGGAGGGTTGAAATCTAAATGAAACCTAAACCACTATAAATCGCATTAAAACAGGTACTTACGCAAATCGAATTAAATTGAAGTGAAACACTGGTTTTACTCCAGTATTTAAACTCGGGCAAAATACTAATACTCAACCTGGTTGAGTTACAGGAAATCACGGAATTTCGGAGACGGTAAAAGGCAAACGGTAAAGGTTAAACGGTTAACGGGAAAGCTAAAGGTTTTTAGGTTCAAGTGCTAAGACTCAAGTTATTTATTAAGGCGAGGTCCGGCATTTTATATGGTTCTCTCTGGTTTGTCCCCACCAAATAGGAAGGAGGTTGACGGGGCGGCTACGGATTTTCGTTGCACAGCATTTTTTTTTTTTTTTTTTATTATAAATTGCATATTTACAATCTACTCTCACGATTTGAGTAATAAGTAAATTTTATAATGTTGTACATGACATGAGGGGGATATAGCCATCGCTAATCTCCCGGGTAAATATACACTATTTTTAGTTAGGTTGTATAAGGTCTTGTGGCCAGTTCCGCTTAAGTCTTCTTGTAACTAGTGGTTGGTTTGACAGCTGCTCTACAAGATCGTTTCCGTGTCCTGCTAACTTGTGATTGTAAACACTTGCAAGTCTCTGGATTTCACTTGTTATGTATGGGATTTTCAGATCGGTGTGAAGAGTCTCATTACTGATGTACCATGGCGCATTTGCCAACATGCGTAGGGTTTTGGATTGGAACCTTTGAAGAATTTTGGTATGAGATGCCTTTGCGCAGCCCCATAGTTGGATTCCATAGGTCCAGATGGGTTTCAGTATCACTTTGTATAGTAGTAACTTGTTTGAGAGGGAAAGTGGGGATCGATTTCCAATTAACCAGTACATTTGTTTGACTTTTATATCTAGCTGTTTTCTCTTGGCTTTAATATGTCTGCTCCACGTGAGTTTTTCGTCGAGGTGCATCCCGAGATATTTTATTTCGGTCTTCATCGGTATTGGGATGTTGTTGAGTCTAGTTTGCGGGCATACTGATCGTCTGTTTGTAAAGGTTATTTGTGTGGATTTTTCACTATTGACCGTTATTCTCCATTTGTTAGTCCATTCTTGTATTAAATCGAGGTGGCGTTGTAGGTGTTCTGCTGCTACTTGTGGTGTTTCGCTGATTGCCAAGATGGCCGTATCATCAGCGAATGTGGCGCTTAAAGTGTTTTCTGTGGTTGGCGAGTCTGAGGAGTATATTAGGTATAGCAGTGGACCCAGTACACTTCCCTGCGGCACTCCGGACATGATTTGATGGTATTCTGACACTTCATTATTTATCTTGACTTGAAAGAACCTCTCGTCAAGGTACGATTTTAGCACTAGATAGATTTGGCTTGGTAGGTGTAGTTTGATCTTATATAATAGGCCCCTGTGCCACACCTTGTCGAAGGCCTGTTTTATGTCTAGGAATGCTGCCGCGCATACCTTTCTTGTCTCGAGGCTCTCCATTATTTGGGTGACGATCCGGTGACTTTGGTGTATTGTCGAGTGGTATTCTCGAAATCCGAACTGGTAAGATGGGATTATAAGGTCAAGGTCTACTATTTCCTTGATTCTTTTAAGTAAGAGTCTTTCAAATACCTTTGACATTAAAGGTAGGAGGCTTATTGGTCTGTAGGATGAGGGTTGGTCGGGAGGTTTTCCAGGCTTAGCAATCATTATAATCTGGGCGTACTTCCACTGAATCGGAAAATAGGTTAGTCTTAATATGCTATTATATATGGTGGTAAGAAGCACTAGCGCCTTTCTTGGAAGATTTTGTAAGATTTCTCCTATCAGGTCATAACCAGGTGCTTTGCGGGTATTTGTGTATTTGATTTGCTGCCGGACTTCAGCTGGTGAGAATGGTGCGATTGGTAGGGATAGCTGGCACGGGGCGTTCAGAAAAGTTTCAATTTCGTTGTCATCGTTGTTTCCATGGGGGAGTGGAGTTGTGAAGACATTGGCAAGGTGCGTGGCGAAGGTATCTGCTTTGTCTTTGTCTGTTCTGGCCCAGCTATTGTCAGCATTTTTAATTGGTGGGATAGCTACTACTGGCCTTTTAAATTTCTTCGTTGCCTTCCATATGGTGTGATCATCAGGGGAGAGATTTGAGATGTATTCATTAAAGGAATCATTACGAGCTTTCATTAGTGTATTATGCAGTTGGTGAGCAAGTCTGTTATAGGAGGTTTTGTCTTGTCTGCTTCTTGTTCTCTGCCACTTTTTCCTGGCTCTTCGGTTCTCGATGATGAGATCTCGAATATGACGGGGAATGTTAGTAATTTCAGGCGAGTTATTTGTTGTTATTGGTGTAGCTTGCCACACAGCAGCTTGTATCATGGTAGTTAGATGTTGAGTTGCTTCATCGAGGTCTTGGGGTTCTTTAATTCTAATTGCTAGGATGATATTTTCTTCCAGTTGGTTTCGGAAACGGTCCCAATCCGTATTTTTAGTAGAGAGTCTTATGGGAGTTTCTTTGGTGATTATGGTTGTGCTGATGGTGACAATAACTGGGGAGTGATCAGAAGATAGGTCTTGGTTAGCTTCTGCTTTTACATAGGTGTTCGCTATACCACTGGTGATTGCGAAATCTATTAGGTCTGGTGTCTTGTTTGTGTCGCTAGGCCAATAAGTAGGTTCTCCAGTTGATAGGTAGTTATGGTTATTTCTTTGAATTGCTCTTATTAAGTTGCGTCCTTTTGGGTTAATCAGCCTTGAGCCCCAGGCTGTATGTTTCGCGTTCCAATCTCCTCCTACAATGAATTTGTTGCCTAGGGACTGGAGAGACTCTTCGTACTCTTCTGTTGATATGGCGTGCCTGGGCGGGCTGTAGACTGCCGCGATCGTTAGTGGGTAGGGAAGGACTTGAATTTTTATGCCTGCACATTGGATTTTTTCAGTTTGATAGGATTCTAGTTCATGATGGGTAAGATTATTTTTGACAGTCACAGCTGAGCCGCCGTGAGCTGTTCCATCTGGGTGGTTGGTGAAGTATGTATTATATCGTGGAATTTTTATTACTGTTCTGTGCGTTGCGTGAGTTTCTGATACTAATAAGATGTCTATTTGTTGTAATTGCAAGAAAGTTATTATTTCTGGAATGTGGTTTGAGATGCCATTGGCGTTCCACAGTGCAACTCTTAGTGCTGTCGCCATTTTTAAGCTATTTTGTTTATTACTGTGGATAGCATGTTTAGTATCATGCTGTTTTGACTGATAAGCTGAGAGAACATATTTTTGAATTCCGTTAGGAAATTTGATAGCGTCTCGTTAATGTTAATCTGTTGTTCATGGACCGGTGGGCTGTTGTTTCTTCTTGCGCATGCTTGTAAGTAGTTTGCTGTATTTTGTGGCAGTCCTTGTGTTCCGTTGTTTGCATTATTGGTTTGGTTCCTGAGGGGAGGGAACTCGTTTATGTTTGGGGGTACTTGTTGGGCACGAGTTTTATTTGCTGTTCCTCTGAATGACGCATTTCTGGCTCTCTGTATGTCTTGGTAGACTGTACAACCCTTCTAGTTAGCCGGGTGACTTCCTCCACATAGGGCGCACTTGGCTGGTGTATTTGGGTCTTTTTTACATATAGAAGTATTATGTCCCCCGCCGCATTTCACGTAGGAAAAAGGCTTGTTGCAGTAAGTTTTAGTGTGACCATACTCTTGGCATCGTATGCATTGGGGTATGCCATTTTTTTTTTCTGTGTGCTTCAACCGAGACAATCATGTTGCTTATGTGCTTTATGTCAAATGTCTTCTTATTGGTTTCGTTTGGTTCAAGGTCGACCATAAAAAGCGGGAGTGGTTGTTTGGTTACTCTGTGCCGTATGTTTATAATATTTCGTACTTTGTGGCCTTGTTCAGCTAGTTCAGTTTTGATTACGTCTATTGGAATAGAGTGATGAAGGTTTCGAATTGCCACTCGATATGCCCTTTCTTCTTTAAGTTGGTAGGTGTGGTGTATTATATTTTCGTCTTTTAGATGCTTCGTTAGTTTTCTACATGAGTCCGTGGTTCGAGGATTGATTTTGATTGAGTTATTGGACGTCGCTGATGTGTAGTATTGTTCTTTCTCAAGCACTTTAGTGATGCTTTCGATCATTTTGTTGTAATTAGTTACTCCATGAATGTAGATTGGTGGAGGTTTGGGGGTTTTTGATTGTTGACCTTCGTGGGTCTGGTCAGGATTTTCGTTATCGCCTCTTGTTTGTGAGAGGACTTCATATCTGTTGGTTGTGTTTATTTGGTTATATTGAGATGAATTTGTATTTGGTTGAGGTAAATTTCTTTCTTCTTTTTTTGACTGTTTGCCATTCATGTTTCGTTGGGGTACCTTGGTTGTTTTCTTCTTTATCGATGGCATCTGATTCTGAGTCATACTCTTCGTTTATTAATGTAGATTCTGACATGTTTGAACCTTGCCCTTTGTCTTTGCTGGTCTCTCTATATGTTTGTTGAATTGGATTGAATTGCATTGCCTGTGGGGGTGGGGCTGAATGCGAATTTAGTACATAATTGGTTGGGATTAGTGCTTGATTATGGGTTGCATATGAGAATTGCGGATTAGGTTGAGTTATTTGTTGGGTATAGTGGTATCCCTGAGCATTCGGAATATTAAACGTGAAACCGTAATTTTCCGGGGAGGGTTGATTATTTATAATTGACGTTCCCGGTGGCGGGCCGAAGCCGCTGCCGTTTCCAAATGGAAACATGATTTAAGCAATATTTGCATTTGTTAAATAAATTTATTTATACGTACGATTAGCGATATCGTATAGGTTGTGGCCTCCGATTTCACTTATCAGGTGTGTGGCACTGCACTTTCAAAGATAGTAGAGCGCGGCGAACGTGTGCTTACTCTTCGAAAGTCAAATGACAACTGCACAGCATTTACAACACCAAAATGTCGGATACGTAGGACGTCCAAAAAATTTGGTGCTTAAATAAAATGCTGCAACGTTACACAATTACTCATAGTGGGATAAATTGCATAAATATATAATAAAACACACCGTCGGTTCCCACAGAAAATATTTAACGAAGAGATTGTAACACAAATCGTAAAGGTTTTCAAGCAAACATATTGCCCATCCTCGGACTACAAATAAAATAAAAAACACACTTCAAAAGAAACATATTAATCGGAAATTTTAAAAAAGGCTTACCTAAATAAACAGTTCCATCAAATAATAACTAGATCTTCTAGTTGAATATATAAAATAAATCAAACATGTGGTTATAACCTAATTAAACTTCCATCCTAAGCCAAGCCGCCAATGCCGGTGGTCACAAAATAAAAATGTATAAAATCACAGACACATGTTTAGGTAGTTGTTTTAAATTTAAATTTCCTAAACCCCCAAAATAGGGGCGACATTAAGACAGATTAAAGTAAAAATTAAACAAACTCGTCAGGCATGTTCATGAAGACAAACCGGAAGTAATATCCGACAAAATTAGGTCAAAACCTAACGCCATCTATATGTGAAATATTAAACAGATTAACCTATGTTATAAATAACCAAATAACAAGGTGAGTAACTTGACTAATATATACAGAGTGAAAAATAATAACTTTCAGATTCGCGAAATCAACAATCAGAACAAACCATTGAAAATATAAGGGAGATTATCAAAAATAATGTCGTTCAAAACATATTCTGGGAGGTCTTTAAATTTTGTCACAGCTTTTGATATTTCCGTACTCTCTAACAAATTCATTTTTAAACCTTTTTCGCAAAAATGTAAAATTTGGATCTCCATGTTCAAATTCGTATTATGATTATTTGAAATACTATGAGCTGCGAACGCAGACTTAAAATTGATATTGGGGTCTAAGTTAATTGAATTGTTTTTATTAATATTTTTGTGTTCTTTCACCCTCGCATTTATAGCTCTACCTGTTTGACCAATATAAAACGATGGACAATTAATTTTATAGATTGCAGATTTAGAAAAGGGATCAATGCGGTCCTTATTATGGACTAATACATTTTTTACACTGCAAGGAACTGAAAAAGAAATTTTAATGTGAAAATGTTTTAAAATATTACTTAGTTTTAAAGAAACAGATCCGACGAACGGAAGAGAAAAGTATTTAATTTGCGGGTCTTTGTTAGTTATAATTAAATTAGTAGATTGTTTTATCATAAATTTCCTTTGCATCTTATTGAATAAATTGTTAATTATCTCGGAAGGATACCCATTCTTGTAAGCAATGTCATGAATAATGTTGAGTTCCTTATTAAAGTCCTCCTCATCTAACGGAAAAGAAAAAAGCCTATGAAAATAAAACCTAAGGGAGGCTAATTTATGACAAATACAAATGAATCAAAAGGAATAGCATGGTCTGTTGTGGTGGGTTTTCTGTAAATATTAAATTTCAATTTGTTATCATATTGAGAAACCAGAATATCTGAAAAGGGTAAACTATTATTCGTTTCCATTTCCACTATAAATTTAATGTTCTGATGTAAATCATTTAAAATTTCTAAACATTGATAAGGTTATCCTTGGAACCCTTGAAAATAACAAAAATATCGTCAATATAACGTCTCCAGAGGGCGACGTGTTGAATTAAAAAAGGATGTTTAAAGATTTTCTTTATTTCCAAATTATTCATAAATACATCTGCGATTAAGGGGGACAGACAGGAATCCATGGGTAGACCTATGTTTTGAGTAAAAATTTTATTATTGAAGGAGAAAAAATCTTGTTGGAAACACAATTTCCTTCTGATTCGTCCACATTTACGCGAACTTGCGACGTTGCCAAAACTTTTGCTAAAACATATTCATCCGTAGAACTATCTGTAGTGTTCAAATTATTTTGTACCATTCCTGGATTTTTACCTAGTGTAATTATTCTAATTCTGTATATAGCGTTTAATGGTGAAGGGTGATCGTGAAGTTCGCCTCTTGTGTTCTAATTTGAGAGAAAACATTTTGTAAACAATCTTGATTTATACGATGTTTCATTAGTTTCATGTCCATAAAGAGGGCTTTTAAAGAATTGACCGATAACAAAACACCGTTTTGAAATACTTGTAAACTTAACTGCGATGTGCACCTCATATTGAGAAACAGTATAAACTTCATCCAAGATTTCATTTTGTTTTTGGATGTCCAACCCATATGCTTTCTTAGAAGGCAATAAAAAATCGATACAGTAAGAATTCATTAAATCGAACCAAGCATTAACTTTTTCAATGAATGTTCCTAAATCAGTTGCACTTTTACTTGCCTTACCAAAGTCATAATGTTTCAGGGCTGTAGGAGTTGTGTGCGATAATAACTCGGTGGCTAATTGTACGTTTTGTCTTTGGGTTTTCTCACAAACTGTATGTTCCTGCCTTAATTTATATCAAGAATTAATTTCGCTATTTGCAGCCGCAACTAGAATATTTAAAGGTTCTTTATTTATTATAGACACACCATCCTCTAAGATGAAGCCCGTATCTGAGAGCCAATTTCTAATTAACTTTAATAAATGGGGGGTGTTGGCGAAGAAATAAACATTTTTGTTAGTTACAGGATGGGAAAAATGTGTATTATTTATTGTTATACCCACAGTCCGAAAAGGATACATTGTACATAATTAATTTCAAAACTCAACAAAATAAAAAAGCAATTTTCAGAAAACACGTTTATTTGTTGTGTATTAAATTTAATAAAGTAACAGAGAATGTTCGTGAGAAATTGTTTATTGTAATGTGTTTACGTTTGATATACAAAATTATAAGAAAAAGAAAATATATTTGGTCACACAAAAAGAGGGTAAAAAGATGAAAGTTTTTTCAAAACTCAACACAAACGCATAAAAAATTGAGAAAACCGTATATATAAACTTAAAACGTTTATTATAAAACTTCATTTTCATCGTATTCTTTCATGATGTTTCTTCATCTCCTCCCTTTCCATTCTCCCCTGCAATATTTGCAGCCAGCACATCCTCGTAAAAAATTTTGGCACTTTCTGGAATAGTAACACATTCTAGCAGGGTTTTCACATTATCTCTTTTCTTCACGTTTACCATATTACATTTTGGCAAAACCTTAGCTTTTGCCATTAATGCTGCGTTTTTAAATTTGTTTTTCAAAATCCCGAACAGGTTATTAGTCCACCTGAATACGTGTTGAATACCGCAATGTTTACTTTTTCATGTGTTTTCTCATACTGGATTACCCTTGCTTCTGATATTTTAAATGGCAGTTTACTTTTCAGCATCAGTTTACTTTGTGTTTTAAAGTCTCGTACAAGCCAGTGTTGTCCATAGCGTAAAATACTCCCAGTTTTTTAAGATGATATACTATTCTTCTGGTGATATAATTTCTTCCATTTTTGTGTAATTTTTTCTATTCGTCCAAACACTCGATCTGTAGTAGTATTCAATAGTTTCAGGCTTTTCACTTTCGGGATTTATCTCACCATTATGATGCATAGAGGAGAGTAGTAAAACGGCCTTTTTCTTTTTGGGTACAAAAGAAACTAATGTAAAATCCTTTGCAAATCCAAACAAACACGAACCAACATCACGGTCATTGCTAGGTAAAAATGCAGAAGAAATTTTTTTTTAATTTGTGCGCATAGCACCTACCTACATAGGTAAGGGCTGTCTGCTTTAGTTCATTAGCAATTTTTAATGAAGAGAACCAGTTGTCCGCGGCTATGTACCTGTTGGTTTCTTCAAGTGGTTTTGTCAATCTAAAAATAGGTTGCGAAGGAACACTTAGTTGTCTTTCTTCAGGTGAAAGTGTCTTTCCATCACTTCCTTTTCCAGAATACAAATATCCATTATAAAAATAATTATTTTGAGCTTCAGTTAGGCACATAATTTTTAGGCCATACTTCGCTGGCTTGGTTGGAAAATACATTTTGAACCCACAACGACCCCTCAAGCTAACGTAACATTTCGTCAATACAGACGTGTTCATGCGCAGTATATATTTCTTGACAGTTATGCACATAACTTTCAAATATGTTCGATAGTGCCGCTGCGGCATCAGACTCTTTCTTTCGTTTCTTGTATCCGGGTTATCAAATCGGGGCAGGCTAAAACAGCCAAGAATCTATTTTCTGACATAGTACATCGAAAGACGTCTCTTCCAGTTCCATCACATGCAAAAAGTGATCGTACAGCTTCGTGATTTGTCTTAAAGATCTGTGTATAGAGCAATAAACCAAGAAATGCGCCAAATTCTATTTCATCTATTTCAGCTAGCTTTGGTCGTTTTGTTTATCAAATTTTTTCTTGTAAATGCGTATTTTATTGTTAGTCCAACATATAATTTCATGTTTCATATCCGTAGTAAATAAAGAGATTCCAAACATCTTGTGGCTTTGGGTTAGTACCTAAATTTTTTGCAGTATGCTTTAGTCCTGGCTTATCAGGAATTATGTTGTGACTTGGGGTTCTAAGTGCTTTTTTCGGTTGGACACTAGACCATTTAAACCGGTCTTTGCCATAAAAATAATTCACTTTACTGTGTTTGGTTGAGGCTTTTTTACACCTTTTCCTAAGGATTGACAACGGTATAGAATCTTCATCAGCCGATGTCGACGCCTCATTATCTGAATTTTGTATAACGTTATCACCACTATCAAGATTTAAAACGTCTTTATCACTACCATTTGGTACATCGGCTTGTCTGTTTGGGACATCATTGGGAAAGCCACCTACAGATTCTGATTGCTCAGTTTCTGTATTATGGTCGCTCTGAACTGCATATGATTCATATATTTGATCGTCCACATCACTGTCTGCATCTTTCATACACTGAAGAAGTGTTTCTTCAAAGTCTGGGTCTGTAAACTTTACTGTCTTTGAAAGACCAGCCATAATACTTTCGATGGATGGGCTAACAAAAAAAGAAAATAAAACGTATTTACCGTACCAGGGTTAATATGACCATACAGCACTTTCTTTTGATATAAGGAAATTAGCTGCAACACCAAACTACACGGTCAACGTCTATTTATCAACTGACAGTAAGGTACTGAGACGGCCAAATGAATAGAATACGTCTGCGCCGTACAGTCAGCAAATTCAAATCATGCACGGTCAAAATGACCCTGGATCAGCAGTTAAAGGTTAATTATAAAAGGAATAAAGGTGCTAGTAGTGACAAAAATAGTATATAAACCACGGTAGAGAAGACTTATCAACTGGCAACTTAGTCTCTCGATGCTTCGCATCTCTGGAAATAGTACTGCTCGGCTGAGAAAAATCTCTTCTCTACCTTGGTGTATAATATACTATAAATTGAATAATTGCCTAACATGTTTAAAGTAAGGTAAATCAATTATACAATTTATAAGCTAATAATATTATAACACAATAATGTTTATTTATGTATTTGGCCAAAAAAAGGTTGTAGCATTGTTACTAAGTAACTGGTATGGTAATGTTATTTTCTATTAATATCAAAACAATGTATATTGAAATAAAGCTAAGTAGCACGTATTCTTTTAAATTTAGTACTTTTAAGGCATGTACAGAGTCATCACATGAAAATGTTAGCTTCGACTGCAACTTCGTTGTTGTTGAAGATATCGAAAAAAGTGTTTTTCACTAAATTTTAACAAGGAATTCAATATTAAAAACTTATAAACATTTCTATAAATTAGTAACTTTAATGGCTACTGATTACGATAATTTCTTTTTCGTTCTCTGCGCACCACATATGGAGGCTCTCTTATGGGCATATTTCGCATATACCTTGAATCCACCAACTCAGGGAGCAAAGCATCATAAAAGAAATCTTTCAATTTTTGTGTTAAAAAAATTACTATTCCGAAAGACAGTTTCATGTTTAAAACCTTTGGGTGACCACACCCCAAACATACAATAATTTTTCTTGGCAACCTTGAAAAGTCAGTAATAGCAATTATTGGAAAATATCTAAGAAGATACTAACTAATCTGAAATTGACCTTGAACCTGGTAGTACCGTTTGTCATTTTTATTAACCAAACCAGTCTTTTTGTTCCAAAATTTAATTTTTCCTTGTAGGATACCTTCATCTGGAGTTAAATTTCTAGCAGAATAGGGACACTTAACTTCCACTATCCCACCATCATTTATAAGCCCGTCGGGGGAAGCTCCTTTAAACTGACGTTCCAAAGCAACGAAAAGACCACATTCTTCAATTGTAACGTTTAATTTGTGGGCTAAACACTCCAAAGCTTCATGCTCGTGGTCAATTCCCCATTGCATACTGCTAGTTGTTATACCAGTTGGATACAAAATGTCCTTCACTAAACTGGTTCTTGTTGATGTAATTCTTTTTTGCACACCTCAGAAAAATTAGATGCAGTCACTCTTTTACTTCTTTCCATTTTAAAGATTTTCTCTGAAGACGAGTTCCAGCTCGGTTAGCTTTTCATTACTTAAATTGTATTTGAGCAAAAGTTTTCCTTTGGTTTTCTGAAATTCATCATTGCTCATGTCAGCTTTTTGGGAATGCTCCCCGTAACTCATGGAATTTTTTGAGGAATTGTTATTAGTAAACAGTTGGCGGCGAATATTTCTTTTTCATATGCGCTCTTTTACACATACCCTTCTTCTATTTACTTCGGCCTAATATTTTTTTAGGGATTTGTTTGGACTTCTTCTATCACTAATCTCCTTACTTAAACGCTCATTGCAGTTTTAGTATTGAAGCTTACAGCAGCGACAGAGCATCTTCCCTGGTATGACCGCTTGACGCAGTAATTTACTCGTTTTCCTCCAATATATTTGCATACAAATTAGTTAAACTGCTCAGCAATGTTATTATCAACATCAAGTATCAAACTAGTGGCAAGTCTTGATAGATAAGAAACAAACTCGTGTATTTTTTCCCGCATATCTACAAAAAAACAGCAATAAGCAATTTATGAAAATGGAGGTTTATTATAATTTGAAAAGGTGAACTGACCACATAATTTCATATCTGAATAAGTAGAATTATTTTGAAATTGTTCTTTGCAAAAGTAGCCCAATACAGCGCATTTCGCGTGTTCTCCAAATATATGACTAGGGCCATTTACTAAATCTTCCTTAACCCATTAACGCCTGAATTATTTTTCTTTTGTTTTAAGAAGTTTTTTTTATATGCTATTTTAATAGTCAGTTGAACATCTGAATCTAAAAAAAAGTGGAATTCGTTTAATGATAAGAGAGATAAGGGCCGGTGCCAAACGGCACCGCTAGGCTGTTATGTAAGCATTTCTTTTTTTCGCAAAAATTGAATAAATGAATTTTTTCTGGATTCTATTTTGTTGTTTCTTAGTAATTATACCATCCAAATAAAGAAAATATCGGTATTTTAATTCATAAAATAATTTATTGTACAAAAACTTATAACAAAATATTTTTTGGCTCATTTTATCACATGGAATGACTTGAAACAAGCCACACACAGGCCCACATTACATTTCAAACACTCATTGCGTGTTTGAGACTTGCATTCTTCGAAAGCACATTTTCGTCGTCCCTTAGCGACACCAACGAAATGATCCATTCTATCGTATCGTAGTTCATTTGGAACCCTAAAATAACAGAAAAACATTTCTATTGAATAATTGGGATAAGGATTGTATTTTACCTAGAATCGGTTAGACTCGCACGAGCCATAGGTGTACGTCCTGGCCCTTTCGGTGGCACACCATATCTTGTCAAATATGATTTTGATATTTCACGGCGAAACTCAAGCTGGGGCACGTCAACTCCAGATTGTTTAGCAAGCCGCCAAGCGTTATGAATCGAAACATCAACTAACCAGGTGAAAATTGACCACCACCATTTCTTCCCCCGGACCCCAATTCTATATTGCCCGATATTTTCATCCACTCGGTCTACTCCTCCCATGTTGCGGTTGTAATCGGCAATCATGGCTGGCTGTGGTACCGATATTTTTTTCTTTTGTATGCTGGAATATCTTTGGACGTTTTGCACGGGATGCACTCCATGGCATGATGACATAACAGTGACCACAGAATTATCGACCCATCGTGAAACTATCACATTTTCCGCCATGCTTTTTTTGGCTTCATATGTGCCTCGTTCCTTTTTCTTCATGGCTTTACATGAAGTCAGTGGA
>JABXWE010023343.1:0-28618 GCA_014611495.1 Limonius californicus | reverse complement strand
AAAAACGAGCAAGATTGTGTATAGAGCAAGGGGGTGGATATTTCGAACACTTGCTGTGAAAGAAATCTTGACGAAAAAGCTGTAATTTACTTACCTTAATAAATTACAAATCAGTTGCAACTAAATACTTGTTCATTTTCACATTTTGTTGGGCCAAAATTTTTAACTACCTGAACTGTCACACAGTTTGACATATAGGTAAATGTCATTCAAAGCTCATTACAGCTGACTGCAGACGGAATAGCTTTTTTCCTAGGCTTGCTGCAATTGACTTTTTAAAAAATCACTTTGTACCTTACATAGATGTCAATAACAAAAAATATTGTGCAAAACGTTCCAAATGAAGTTCCACTCGACACCCCTTGTTATTTAAGATTTTGTGGTTGGCGGTGTTGGAAGGAAAGAGGATGAAGTAGGGTAGATGACTTACATGGTAAATGATGTCCCCCTTCCAACGATTGTTGACCTGTCTCCTCGAAATTTGATTTTTTGATGGTAATGTTAGATGACTTATACAGTGCGGTCCTAAAATGTCCTCCTCACCTACTAACTTTTGAACGACCTGATATTTCTTCACAAAATTTTGTGTGTTTTAATGGGAGGCTAAATACTACTTCTTAGCCCATCAAACTATTTTTTTAAATGGCAATGGGGTTCCAGTTCCACCTCATTTGAAAGGTATTTTAATTCTGCGTCTGATCCTTGAGTTTCATGAAAAAATATTCATCCAGAAAAAAATTACAGATGAATGAAAATAACAAGTTTATGGAAAAAACTAAGAATTAAAGCAGAAAAGGTATGCTTTCGAAATGTTCACCATTGAAGAATGAAGAAGAAGAAGAAGATTCTAAGACACAACAAAACTTATTTTATACAACAAAAACTGAATAGTATTTTAATAAATGTTCAAAGTGTGCTCCTTGAACTTCTTGGCAATAGAAAAACCTATTTAATATTTCTTCCCGTACTTTCTGGAAAGTTTCAACTCCGATATGTGCACAGTTGTAAATCCAAAAGGGAATCGGGATCTGTTTGGAAAACTTTCGATTTAAGATACCCTCACAAAAAAGTCCAACGGAGTCAGGTCAGGAGATCGCGGAGGCCATTCAGTTGGACTACGACGACCAATCCATCGTCGAGGATATGTTGTATCGAGATAATTGCGAACTTGTCTGCCAAAATGCGGAGAAGCGCCATCTAGCTGGAATATGATATCCATGTCAAATTCTTCTGGATTATTTTCAGCAATCTCAATTATTTCCTATCCACATATTCAAGTTTTGCTGAAATTGGGTGTGATTTTCTCGGAAAACATGGAGATTTTCATCGCACCAATATCTTATATTTTGTCTGTTAACAAACCCATTTAAAAAAATGTGCATTCGGCACTAAAACAGATACTGCGAAGATAGGATGGGTTTCTTGCAACGGTTTGGGTTATGACCTCATAAAATTCAATGCGTCTATTCGGATTATCTTCAATCAACTGGTGTAAAATTTTCATTTTGTTTGGATGGAACTTATGCCGTTTTAAAAACTTTTTGACAGTGGACGCCGATACATCACATATCCCAGCTACATGTGAAGTTGATTGCTGAGAATGTACTACCATTTCACCGACTATCTGAATGTGTTTGTCTTCTGAAATTGCGGGTCGTCCAGGGTTTTTCCTGTTTTACATACTTCCAGTGTTAATAAATTTTTGCTCAAGTTCTCTTAAATACGTCCTCGAAATAGGACGGTCGGGAAAACGTTCATTAAATATTCTTTCGGCTTCGTGAAAGTTTCGATAGGCTTCAGCAAAAATAAAAAATGCTTCAGCTTTGTCCCGCAAAGTTCGAACATTCGTCATAATTATTGTTAGTATCGCCGGTTTTAGCACTTTGTATTCAAACTTGAGCAAACACAATAACTGAATTAAAGTGACAGAACAGAAAGACTAATTATGTCAATTGTTTTATTTCTGTTGTTTCGCCTCCTACATTTTTTAGCGTTTTGCTTAATATCAGAAACAGATAATTTGGAAGTCTGTCATTTATTTTAGAATCTATACAACTTTCCCAAAATTTAGAATTATACTCTACTCAAAGAGAGATAAGGAATAACTCGACCCCATTGCCATTTAAAAAAATATAATAATAAGTTAGAAAATTTTAATATGGGTAAAAAAGTAGTATTTACCCTCCCATTAAAGCACACAAAATTTTGTGAAGAAATATCAAGTCGTTCAAAAGTTAGTAGGGGGTGGGGGACATTTTAGGACATTTATGTAAATAAAGTCCCCCTTTCATACTCTTGACGTTTCAATCCGATTTATTCAAATTTGATCATTTACAAAGTTATTCAGGCCGGACTGTTTTAGCTGGGATACCCTGTATAATTATACCTGATAACGAAGCCTAATAAATAACTATCATTTACATTACAAGAATTTGGATTTAATTTTAGGTTGTTCTAACATTTTTTTGCGTTGTTGTGCGAAACGTTTGTTGTATGTTCGGGAAAAGCATAACCTTCTGTCGTGCTTTTATAGGTTATATTTATTTTTAATTTTGTTACTAATGTTCGTTACTTTTTTAGTTAATAATCAGTAACCTTAAATCATTTTTAATGGATTATAAAATTGGAATTGCTTCTTTAATTTATTTTTGCTAATGGAATTCAAAGGGGAATAACCTCCATTCGCTTACTATTTTAAGTATACTTAAAAGTGAAAATATACTCATTAGACTGCAATACAAATTCAGAATATTGCAGTTCTTGCCTTTCTTGAATACAATTAATACCTACTTCTATCAATCTATTTATAGATCCTACTTGAAATAGAAGTTTGATTAATTACAGCGTTTAGGGATGCAGTCCTAGGATAGATAGTTCGTTTAATCAAAATTTAAGTCTTTTTGGTAACGTCCAAGAACAAACCCGAACCATAGACAATCTATTTCGGTCCTTTCATTTTGCTGTGAAGGCCCAAGAAGTGGTGCCCTTCCCGCGTCAACAATCTCTCTGCTCCGAGTGGCAACTTTCGCGAAGCAGGAACAAGAGCTTTGCTTATGTTAATAATTTTTAGTTTGAATTCGCGTCGCGTCTTACAAGCTGCACCTTCGCTGCGATGCTGCTAGTGATCGATGTGATTTAGTGATTTGCATATACGCTAGAAGCCCCTAAACATAAATCTGGACTTGTAAATAGAAAGACATAATTTTTCTTATATTTCTGTGTTATGGTTCATTTTACAGTGGTTTAAATTGAAGTTTGGATTTATGAAATAACAGTAAAAGGTAACACTTTCAATTTTTTTCTTAATTTAACATATATAAATATGTATAATTTTGAATGGATACAAAACGTTATATAGCTTTCTATTTATAACCTTGATACGATTCTCAAAGTAGTTTAGATAAACACACACATAATCAATATTTTAATGGAAGACAGTCAATAAATAAATCTATATCTGACAAGGGTATCGATTAAGTTCAGAGATTGATTTGGCGTTCGACCGAAACTGGTTTGGTCGGGCAGCGAGACGTTTTAACCTGTAACACATACCTACATACTTGAAAATTACTTTGCAAGTAACACTAACGTACACATGACTGCTCATTATGCTGCAGATTATTTGCTGTCTAATTAATGCTTAAGCGCTGCGTTGCTTTGATTTGATCTCGCACCTAAATTCAATTTTGTCATTAGCGTGATTCAAATTGACAGCGCGGGGATTTCCTCCCTTGTCGAAACAACCCTGGCTCAACAGATTATTCGCTTGTGTTCATAAGGTTAAGTTAAACTTGTTCCAGATTATTAGGCTTAGCGAATGGCGTATGCAAACTAAATTTTGGTTTTGGTTAGAAACGATTTTTTTATTCAAGTGTCCCCAACAGAACTTTCAAAATTAGGACTTAGTCATGACCGTATACGTATGTAGCTCCACAGACATTAAAAACGTACTTCTATTTGTATTTTATACTTAAATATTTATTATTTTTTAAGTGTCATCAAAATATAGTATTCACACTTTTTTCAGTTTTAGTTATGGAAAAGTATTTTAGTTCGAATGTCTTCAAACAATTATCATTATAAATTACGAAATTGTCACGGTTGGATATATAGTTCGAATAAATATTTAAAAACTGCTTAACTTCCGTATATTTGTACTTTTTTCTTAACATATTTTTGAAAAATCTATTTGTATCTAGTTGTAGCTTATAAGTATTGTATTAGGTCATACAACTAAAATAGTAGAAAGAAGAAGTATAGGAAAAAGTATTATATCGAAATGTTCATTCTTTTTGGTTTTAGTACACAGTTTAAATGTACCCAAAAACTTTCAAAACTTATTCATAATTGTATCTTAAATACTTATTTTCAGAAAGTTATTTGTGTTTAGTCGTAGCTGCCAAACGTTACATTCTGTTTGGTTTTGGTTACAGAAATGTAATTTAACTTACATGTCCTCAAAAAGCCATTAATTTACTTACATTTGTATTTTATGCTTATATATTTTCTGAGATAGTTATTTGTATGTAGTAATTGTAGCTATCAAGTGTTATATCACGGTATTTGTACTTTTTGCACTTTGGTTTCTTGGTATTCTTGGTATTTTACTTCGAATGTCGATTTTGCTAATACGATTCTAAATAAAAGATTAAATTGTATCTTAACTTATGTACTTTTTGTATTTTCAACTGAAATACTTGTGATAGTTATTTGTATGTTGTTGTAGCTGTCAAGTGTTATAACACATCATTCGTACTTTTTACACCTTGGTTTTTTGATATTCTAGTTCAAATGTCCACCAGAATTACGATTTTGCTAATACAATTCTAAATAAAAGATTAAATTGCATCTTAACTTATATACTTTCTGTATTTTCAACTAAAATATTTGTTGTGATAGTTATTTGTATGTAGTTGTAGCATTTAAGTGTTATAACACAGCATTTGTACCTTTTGCACTTTGGTTTTTTTTGGTATTCTAATTCAAATGTTTACCAGAATTACAATTTATCTAATACAATTCTAAACAAAAGATTCAACAGCATCTTAACTTACTTACTTTTTGTATTTTCAACTAAACTACTTTTACTGATACTTATTTGTATGTAATTGTTGTAGCTTCCAAGTGATATATCAGAGTATTTGTACTTTCTGCACTATGTATTTTTTTGTATTTTTGGTATTTTAGTTCAAATGTCCACCAGAATTATCATTTTGCTAATACAGTTCTAAACAAAAGATTCAACAGCATCTTAACTTACTTACTTTTTGTATTTCTGACTACTTCTTGTGATAGTTATTTGTTTGTAGTTGTTGCAGCTTTTAAGTGTTATATCACAGTGCTTGTATTTTTTGCACTGTGGTTTTGGTTAGAGAACAGTATTTTAGTTCAAATGTCCAGCAAAATGACGAATTTGCTAATACAATTGTAAACAGAAGATTAAATTGCATTTTAACTTACGTACTTTCTATATTTTCAATTTAACTACTTTTTGTGGTAGTTATTTGTATGTAGTTGTAGCTTTCAAATGTTATATCACAGTATTTGTAATTTCTGCACTTTGGCTTTGGTAAGAGAACGGTATTTTAGTTCAAATGTCCACCAAAAGTTTGCTATAGCCTGATGCAATTCTAAGCAAAATATGGAATAGTACCGTAAGTTACTTACGTTTGTGCCACTTAAAACATTTCTGAAAAAGTTGTGTATCTTTTCGTAATTTTCAAGCTAACTACTTTGGGATTAAATACCAGTATATACTTGAAGAAAAGTAACCAATAACCACAAGACAGAACACTGGCTACTATTTTGTTTCTGGAAACTTACTGTTTGAATAGTAAATTATACAACTTTTTTTATTTAAATAATAAAATATGTTTTTAAATTTGTAGTAAATCTGAAGAATTTAGGGAATAGGTACTGAAAATGAATCTACAAAAGCTTTTGCGAAAGCTAACGGAGAAAAATAGCCTTCATAAATAAAGTACTGGTAAAATATTTTATATAATAAATTTGTAATTGCAAAATATTGTAATGCATTTTATTCAAATTGAATTGTAAATATTTTCATTTTAAAATGAAGGTTATTTCTAGAGACAAAGAAACAGTACAACAAAGTGGAAAATGTTTTCCTATTCCTTAGAAATTGTTGAGAATTTCTGAAATGTTTCTTTTCATTTGCAAAGTTGTCGTCACACATTGTATATGTAACGGTTATTATAAATACAATGTATACCATTATCAAATACAATGCTTTTGGAAACGCAAAACAAGCTTCTGAAACTAAGTTCTGTATACCACATGTTAAAAAAAATATTGCTTGACCAATGTAGATTATATTGTTTAAAATATGACTGTATAAACCGTATTAATAATTACTTAGGATTTTAAATACTTTGTCTACTTGTTCACTAAATGCTATCACATATTAGTTATTAAAGTTGTACTTATTCAAGTACTTTTACCTTTAATCATGTTGTTGAAGCACATTAATGTTTTTTTTAAATTTGATTACTTTTTCAATTAATACCACACGTACTACACGTATTTCAGTATTTTATACTTGGTGCTTAAGTACTTTTTCTTATTTCTGTTCTGTTATAAGAACGAATAAGCCTGATTTCACAAAGCAGTGCTCAGATATAAAAGTGATTCAATTAGTATCAAAGCTGCAACTGCTGTGGTGTCTATAGGAGAATTCCAAACAGAATAAATGAAATTAGGGATAAATCTGAATTGGGAAAACCTAAAGCGTCTACTCCTAGAATAAAACACTCAATAATATTTATTACTGATAAAGAAAACAATAGGTTGAAGTTATTAGTGGGCCCGAACTGCTAAGAAAATTAGTTTTAGTCAAGTATAAAATATGGAAGCTTTGTTACAAAAATACGTACTGAATTCATTACATTATATTTATATTAATAATATAAGCAATTCTAGTATGTCCGCTGTTTGTCTCTTCTGACTCATATTTAAAAATTATTTACATTTAATTAACAAAGAATCAGAGAGAGTTAATAAATTATCTGTGATTCAAAGAAAGGTGTGAGTTATGTTAGCTAACAAAAAAAAGTGAAAAAGAATGGGCTAAAATATGGATTTTGAAAGTGGTTATTAGAGGACAGAAAATGGTTAAAAAACTAATGTTTATGTATAAATTATTCTGCTTAATAAATGCGAAATTCACTTTTGTTTGCTGTTTTAATTTAAATGATTTACCGCACTGCAGCGAAGACAGAAAGTTATTATTATTTTATTACTAATCGAAAGAATCAGAATTCCAAAGATTTTAGTTGATTTCTCAATAAATTCGATAGTCCCAGACGTGAAATTGAACACGATAACACGATAAGAAAATGAGGCAAGCTTATTCTTGTAGAAGGAATTTTTTAAATTAAAGGAATGTTTTCGGAAAAACACATTTTCTTATTTGCAATGGAAATTTCAAATAGAGAAAACGGAGAGCTAAGCCAAGCAAAAATATCTTGAATAAACACACGCAAAACATCAGATACTGTCTGTATTTTCATCTGGAAAATTTGAAACTTCTAAGAAAATACCCCAAATGTATTGATTTATATAAATTTTTTAACAAGATTATAACGTTTTCATTTCTCCAGTGCGTAAATTAACTTGGTGTTGATTAAAAAAACAACTTCATATGTTAATAAAAATTTCGGATTAATACCGTTAGGATTACTAAGACAGAAAGTATGTAACTTGAACAAATCCAAACGCATTTCAAATAAAATGTTAAATTTATATGCAAGAATCGAGTTTTTCTAAATATATCTGCAAACAGTAATGGAACAAAAGGATCTAAAACGAGAATGAGCGACCCAGTTTCATTTGATGTTCAGTTTCTTGGTTATGCATCCTATCACAAAAATCTCCATTGCGTATCACGATCGTCGCAACTTCCAAATGTCTGTTATAAATAACGGTTTCCATTCCTTCCTCTTTTATTTTTGCTCCTCCAGAGCATCCCGCTTTTAGAATATTGACATATCTTTCCTGCATACGTTCCCTTTAATAAGGGCAATATCGCAGGACTTTTATTTTTTCCATTTCCTTCTTGATTTTTAAAAGTATAACGGTTTCATTACCTACGCTTTTTACCTACTCATTGTTTAAACAGATATTCGAGCAAATTTTTGAGTAGGAAGTACCACAACGTCTGCCACGGCGCGTCCACCAGAAGGAGGTCAGCAAGGAACCGAGGTCAGCGCTGTCCCCGGGGCTTTTGACTGCATCACTTCTTCAATAAGCGGTCAGTTCATTCACATGCTGCAGGTGCCTGTTCATCTTTTGACACGCGTTTGATAAGTCTTCATTCAGATATCCACAATTCTCCTATTTCATCTATATGTACAGTATATACGTATTGTCCTTCTCCCTGAACAGTTTTATGGAGGGTTGGTTAAATGAACGTTTAGAAAATTCGGTCAACCTGATCAAAATTAATTTTGTTGTTTTAATAAACTTTGACCCAATTAAAACCCTGTTGCCTGATTTATTATATTTCTGGGGAACAATTAATTGCTGGCTACGGGCCATGATTATGGACCAAACAGATAGCAATTGAAGAGTCAAGGTCAGTGATCTCATTAAAGCAAATCATTAGAAGCGTTGTTACTAAATTGGCTCGAAGATACAATAATTTTTAATTGTATCGCAATGCCAGGGACGGACTGGTGACAAAATACAGCTATGAATGTGATCGAAGCAGATTATTATATTCTTTAAGTGGAATTATAGCACAAGACTCTGTATATTTATGCAGGGCGAACCAATTGTGCGAGAATGGACGATTATGATTACGATAGTCATGAAAATATTTTTTTTAATAGAGTTATACAGTCATAACTAATGGAGAGACGTTGAAACGTAGAGCAGTTTGAATTTGCTGCTTGAACATAGGGATGTTTGAATGCGAACCGTTTGAATACAGAAACGTTTGAACGGGGATGTTTGTACGTATGATCGTTTGGTGCCGAGCGTTTAGAACGCAGGGACGTCGGAACGTGGGGTCGTTTAAATCTGGCCGTTTGAATGCAGTGCCTATTTAAACCCAGGGACTTTTGATGTGGAGGGTGGTTGATCGTAGACCCGTTTAAACTCGGCCGTTTTAATGTGGAGACGTTTGAATACGGAGCGTTTGAACGCGTAGTTGGTGAACCTTGCCGTTTTAACATAGGAGCGTATGGTCATATTTCCTATGGAACGCGGCCGTTTGAATGCAAAAACCGTTGCATGTGGAGCATTGGAAGGGAGGGAAGTTTGGGCCCAAGGCCGTATAAATGCGAAGCGTTTGAGCATAGGGCAGTTTGAGGGCAGGGCCTTTTGAACATAGTGCGTTTCATTGTAGGGATTTTGGAATGCGGTTCTGTTAACGTTTGGATATGAAGCATGTAAACGGCGAGACGTTTGAACGTAGCGCCGTTTAAATGTGCAGCGTTTGAACGGGGTCGCTTTTACGTAAGGTGGTTTGATGCCGAGCCTTTAGAATGCAGGGATGTTCGAACACGGGGTCGTTTTAATGCAGTGCCTATGTGAACCTCGAGACGTTTAAGGCAAAGCGGTTAGAACCTAGGGACATATGAACGGAGGGCGGTTGAACGCTGGTTAACTGAAACTTGCGTTTTAACGTAGGGACGTTTGAACGTAGTGCTTTTGATCACAGGGCCTAAGAAACGCTGCCGTTTAAGAGCAGGGATGTTTGAATGTGAAGGGAAGTCTGGGTGCAGGGTCGTATGCACGGGTCTTTTGAACGCAGCGCGTTCAATTGCATGGATTTTGGAACGCGGCGGTTTCAACTTTTGAATGTGAAGCATGTGAACGGAGAAACCTTTGACCATAGGGTCGTTTGAATGTGGAGCGTTTGAACGCAGGGCCATTTTAGTCACAGCTGTTTGAACATTTGACCGCGGGGATTTTAGAACGCGGCCATTTGAACCCAAGAAAGTTTAAATGTAGGAAGTTTGAACGGGACTGGTTTTACGTAAGATCGTTTGATGCCGAGCTTTTAGAACGCAGGGATGTTTAGACGTAGGGTCGTTTGAATTTGGCCGTTTTAATGCAGTGCCTATGAACCTAGAGACGTTTGATGCAGACTGTTTAGAACCAAGGGAGGTTTGAACGCTGGGTTTCTGAAATTTGCCGTTTTAACGTAGTGCTTCTTGGAACGCGGCGATTTCAACTTTTGAATGTGAAGCATATGAACGGAGAAATCTTTGACCATAGGGCCGTTTGAATGTGAAGCGTTTGAACGCAGAGACATTTGAAATCAGGACTGTTTGAACATTTGACCGCAGGGATTTTAGAACGCGGCCGTTTGAACGCAGGAATGTTTAAATACAGAGAGTTTGAACGAGCATTTGGCACGCAGGGATGTTGGGACGTGGGCCGTGGGGTCGTTTGAATTTTTACCGTTTTAATGCAGTGCCTATGTGAACCTAGAGACGTTTGATGCAGACTGTTTAGAACCAAGGGACGTTTGAACGCTGGGTTTCTGAAATTTGACGTTTTAACGTAGTGCTTCTTGGAACGCGGCAATTTCAACTTTTGAATGTGAAACATTTGAACGGAGAAATCTTTGACCATAGGGCCGTTTGAATGTGAAGCGTTTGAACGCAGAGACATTTGAACGCAGGGTCATTTGAAATCAGGGCTGTTTGAACATTTGACCGCGGGGATTTTAGAACGCGGCCGTTTGAACGCAGGAATGTTTAAATACAGAGAGTTTGAACGAGACCGTTTGTACATAAGATCGTTTGATGCCGAGCATTTGGCACGCAGGGATGTTGGGACGTGGGGTCGTTTGAATTTGGCCGTTTTAATGCAGTGCCTATGTGAACCTAGAGACGTTTGATGCAGACTGTTTAGAACCAAGGGACGTTTGAACGCTGGGTTTCTGAAATTTGACGTTTTAACGTAGTGCTTCTTGGAACGCGGCAATTTCAACTTTTGAATGTGAAACATATGAACGGAGAAATCTTTGACCATAGGGCCGTTTGAATGTGAAGCGTTTGAACGCAGAGACATTTGAACGCAGGGTCATTTGAAATCAGGGCTGTTTAAACATTTGACCGCGGGGATTTTAGAACGCGGCCGTTTGAACGCAGGAATGTTTAAATACAGAGAGTTTGAACGAGACCGTTTGTACATAAGATCGTTTGATGCCGAGCGTTTAGAACGCAGGGATGTTGGGACGTGTGGTCGTTTGAATTTGGCCGTTTGATTGCAGTGTTTATTTGAACCTAGGGATGTTTCACAAGGAGTGTTTAGAACTTAGGGACCTTTTGAATGGAGGGCGTTTGATCGCTGGGTATTTGAAATTTGCCGTTTTAACGTAGGGACGATTGAACATAGTGCGTTTGATCACAGGACCCAAGGAACGCGACCGTTGGAACCTAGGGACGTTTGAATACAGAGCTTTGAAACGGAGGGAAGTTTGGGTGCAGGGTCATATGAATCTAGGACTGTTTGAGGGTAGGGTCTTTTAAACGCCGGCCGTGCGTTTCTTTTCAGAGATTATGGAACGCGACGATTTCAACTTTTGAATGTGAAGCATGTGAACCGAGAAACTTTTGAACATACAGCCGTTTGAATGTGGAAGGTTTGAAGGCTGTACCATTTGAAGGCAGGGCTGAACATTTGACCGCGGGGATTTTAGAACGCAGCCGTTTGGACGCAGGAACTTTTGAATGCGGAGACGTGAGAACCGAGGGCGTTATTGCAGGACAGTTTGAATTTAACTTTTTAACGTAGGCACGCTAAATTAATTTAAAAAAATTGTTTGGTTTGTTACAGAAAATGAAATACAGATTCGTTCTTACAATTTAAACACTCTTGGTGGTAGAATTTCTTTCACAGCAAACACATTTTGAAAAGTAAGTCCCTTGGTTAATACGTTCTTCTTAAATGGATTAATACCATAAGTAATTACTCATCACAGCACCGTATGACCTGGTATTGTTTGAGAAACTAGAAATTATCATTCTCGTATACGTATGTGACATGTTGAATAAAATGCATTAATAATTGTTGGACATATTGTAAATTGTCAGCTGTAAGTTAACGCTAATAAGTATGGAAACGTAGTCCGAACATCAATGGTGTACTTCCGGTTTAACGAGTCATTTAGATCAATTACTTAATTAACAGCATTTCTCTAAATTTGTGTTAATTAGAAACTACTAAAGTTGCTAAATAAATTCAATATTCTTAGAACATGCTAGTGATCGAGCCCACTAATGTGATTTGATTTTTATTGGGTAGTGTTTAGCATCTCTCCTTTCAACAGATTTGGAGAGTTAATAAAGTAGAAAACGAATATGAATATTGCAGATATATTTGGTCAGCTTATAAAATATTAAAGAAAGTACATTGTGCACAAAAGAAGTGAGTTTTTTAATATGTATGCTTAGTGAAATGCATTGTGTGTTGATAATTTGTCCCTTCTATATCGCAAAAACTTACTAGATTAAAAGCAACTAGAACTGCAGTCCAATGTTTTGTAAAATAAATTAAACTTGCGTTTAATAAAATTCCACTTTAATTTACGCGCAGAGAACTGACAGGTGGAAATTAATTTTGAGATCAAAAATCCTAATGTTTGCATTTGTATAAGTACGTTTCTATGTTTTACTGCCTGAATATTATTACACAAAATTTCACAATTCGTTAATGTAGGGAAAGTTGTTGAGTCTTTTAAATGCGTAGTAAAACATGGTTTCGTGTTATTTTACGAAAACAAGAGATTGTAGCTGTAGGCAAGTTACATCGTTACAGTTTACAACAAACAATAATGTATCTACTACATGCTCGGATTTATAATTTCAGTGCTTATCCTTTGCGGTTTGGCGTCAAAGAGAATTTTAGTATTTGCTGGAAATTTATATTTTACCTGTGCTCGTTGTTTTCACTTTCAGAATAGTCAAGTATGAGTTTATATTACATTTCTAAATTTGCTGGCTTGTGCGTTGTTATGAATCTCATATAATTTTATTTTCTAAATATGTTCTCCATGTAAAAGTTGCCTTAGAATGATATTAAAACTCTGCAGCACAATATAATATCTACCGGGTGCAACGATTTATGATTCAACCTTAATATTCAGAATACAACGTGTTTAACCTAGCTGCGAGAAGCTAAATTTTAGATTTGCCAAATAATTGATGAACATTGGATTACAGAATGTAATGTTGGGTTCTATAGTTTCTGAGTTATTTAATTATTTATCTAAAATTTGAATTTGATGAAGTTTTTTGTTGACATATATTTTATTAAATTAGGTCATTCTTGAAGTATAAGCTAACATACTATACAGGGCGAACGGTATGAAAATTATTAAGTTTTCGAAATTACAAAACATCACTTATGGCGTGGGTACGATTCCCCAGCTTTACCAAGCAGCGCATGAAAATCTTGTGCTGCAACTCACCACACGCAAATTCCCAATTTGGTTCGCAACCGTAGAATGTTAACGCCAAAAACCTTCTCTGGAGTTTTTGTCATTCAAATTCGACGTTAAACTGAAAGATGTCCGTGCTAATATTTTAGCGCCGAGGAGAAGCACGCCGTAGAGAAGAGACCGATGCCCAGCAGTGGGGCGAAAAGGTTGTTAACAACGACAAAGATAGATAAGATAAACAATTTCCAAGTCTCCTCCTTTTTAGAAGACAAATTTCTAAGACTACTATTTTGGTTTTAAGCTAGTTTCAAAATTCCCTTTTTCAAAAACTTATCAGGAGCTGGTCACTTTTTTATCGGCTTGAATAGATTGACTTGGAACTTGCAATGTATTTGCAGAGCAATAGATTATGAAGTTCCAGAACAGAGAACAGATAATCGTTGTTTCTGCACCGTGTGCTAAATGTTGAGCATCCTGATAAATTAGCATCCAGTATCACTTCCAGGTCTCTGGTTCCGAATATTGGCGTCGTAATTTGATATGAACATTGTAAGCACAATTTCTGAAGTTTGCCTTCATAGCTTCTGTACGTTTGCTCATAATACTGCATTAAAATTAAATTTAAAGCTTTCTCCGTGGAAATGACTTGCTTCTCGGTGTTTCTTACAGCTTTATTCCGGGAAACTTACAAATGTATGTTTACCTTCTCACAGCAGGAATTTCAGAGTGTATTTTAATTATAAAAACCTTTACGTATTAGAATGAACCTTAGTTATAATAAAAAGAAACCTACCGGTTTACTTTAAAATTCTGTTTTTCAATTCTGTTAAAGAAGATTTTCAAGATTTTCACTGTTCGCTTTTATTATATAGAATAAAAAACATTTATATATATATATATATATATACACACAGGGTGATTCAGAAGGTGTGGACCTAACTTAAGGGTGCGATGTGGGATGCTACGCAAGAATCCAAATTAAATCCACGTACTCGTTTATAGTATACGCCATAATGATGGTCAAGACACAAGTGAACTCAATGTTATAAATTAAAGGCGAATGTATTGCAGAATTGGTAATGTCAATTCAAAATTGTTTTACTCGACACACGTGTCAAAACGCAAACAACAGATTTTCGAAATTTTTATCACAGTACCCATGATGCACTTGCATTGTTGTCAAATTGTACTTTTAGCAAAAGTAGGTATGATTTTTAACAGTACTTTCAAACGAAGAATTAAATTGCTAATTCAATGTTAATTAGCGGTTTTGAATTAATTTAAGTTTCCTCATTAAGCAAATACATCTTTTACTTAATTTCTTATAACCATTTGGCTAAAATTCTGCACTAAAGGTATGAACTTTAACACCATCGTACAAGAAAACTAAGCTGCGGAACAAATTTTTTCTTGCAGTTTTGTCTTAAGAATTTTAAAGGAAAAAGTTTACCTGAAGCTTTTAAGGAAATTTAGGGACACCCTGTATATATATATATATATATATATATATATATTTTATTGCTGTGTTACAACATGCTCTAATTGAGATATCTTAACCTATTGTTGAATATAATAAAGCTACCCTGTAAGAAAATGAATTATTTAACCACATAAAAGTCAAATATGAGGTAAATGAATGTTCCCGATCTTTGATTATTGGTTGTGTAAAGCTGTATAACTTGATTTTCTGTTGGTGAAGCTGACTGTTTGGGTGATATTCATCTTCAGAAAAACATAGAGGCTACTTTTCAACCTTATCTATGCATTCTTGAGCTGTAGTTTAACAAATATAAGTAAAAATGATTTTGACAGCTTGATACAATAATCTAAATTTGTGAATTTAATACTTTTTTTTGAGAAAAATATGTTTGCAACAATGTTCTTATATGTGTGAGGAGGTTTTGTGTTAATTTTGATTAACATTGAAGTTGTAATAATCTATTTATAATTTGATATAAATTAAATTGGCAACTTCCTTACGCTTTATTAGAAATATGCCGTGTAAGATATCAATATTGTGGAAACTTTGTAAGGCATATTTTGGTGTTCCTTTTTCGTGTAAGTTGAGTAATAAGAAAGATATTGTATTTTATAGATATTTGTAATTAATTTGGTCAATTTAAAGATCCATTTTGATTAGTCAAGCCTCTTGGGGTTTACAAACAAATTTGATAGTTGTTACTCGTTGGTAAGTAACATAAAAAATACGATGAGTTTTTGTCAGAAAAAACAATTTAGTTGCAAGCTAAGTATAAATAAAGGTTTCAACATTTACCTACGTGTTAAAAAGGGTTTTCTTCCGTTTACATACGTGAAATTGTGAACATCTGCGAACAATTCCAATTTCCGTGAAGATTCCAAGGTAGCGTGGGTCGATCGTCGTTTGTTCCATCAAAGCGTGGGTCGTGTGTGGATTGCTTGTTGGAATTGTCATAAACGTCAATGTCAATTGGTTAAAACTTAATAACTTACAAGAAATAATAAAAATTTAATTAAGCATCCATGAAGAAATTAAAAGGAAGATCGTCGAAATATTAAAATACATACAAGAATTAAAACAATGAATTACCACAAGAAACCTAGAAGAAGAAATTTTAACCGAAAAGTAATTGAGGTTAAAATGTTAAACTTCCACATACAAATCTAATGAACAATAACTTGTGTATTAATATGGGAGAGTGCTATCAAGAGGACAATCTACTTACGGCTTACAACAATTAACTTGTCTTATTTTGAACAACAACGGGGAAGCTTGGACAACCTGTTGCTGTGAGACGTACAAAGATTATAATGTATTTAAAGGAAGGATTTTAAAAGTATCGTTTTGTGCTCTTTTCCATTCGTTTTTGAAAATAATAGATACTTATTTTATTTGTAGCTTCGTAAAATAATTTTAAACTTCAAATAAATTTTGATAGCTCTACAATATGTGGTGGTAGCTCAGTTGGCATAGTGGGGAAAATGTCGAATATGGCTTGGGTTCGATCTTGTGCTGCAACGCACCACACACAATTTCTTAATCTGGCCGGTAACCGTGGAATCTAATCACCAAAAAGCTTTTCTGGAATTTCTGTCGTTCGAATTCTAGGTTAACTTGTGGGTCTTCCGTTTTTCTGCCTGCGAGCTGAGCAGATGCATGTGGCGGAGAAAAGACCGAAGCCCAACAGTGGGACGTAAACGTTAATAACGGCATCTACAATGTAAATTTAAAGCATGTTGCAGAATAGAAAAATGTTATTGTTTGCAATTACCTCCACCATAAAGTTTATTTTCGATTTCACTATATACAGGATGACAATGAAAACGTACAATGTGTTATATCTTTGGAAGTAAAATAGGTATTGAATTTTTCTAGAAAACCTTTCAACTTGGCGGGGGAAATTAACCTCTAGGTACCTCAACAAAAAAACTTCAAATAGTGACACCCACTTTGTAATAAGTAATTGAAAATCTTTTACAAAATGTTATTGAATAGTAGCAAACATTATTTTTTATACTCAGTTCAGAAAAATAAAATGGCCCCCAAAATCTTTAGATTTTGGCCCCATTAGGTTTCTTCCTATGGGTCACTTAGAATCTCCTCTACAAAACATAGCTTCAGTCTATCGCTAACGCTCTGGGCAATTCCGCAACAAGCCTTCTAAAATATTCGGAGAGAATTTGAGAGTAGATTTTACTATTGCCTAGATATATTTTGAAATTGGATTGGAGATTTATTTTTTAATTTTGACGAATTGGAAAAAATGTTTATTACTATTGAATAGAAGTTTGTAAGAGCTTTTCAATGAGATACCACATAATGGGTGTTGTCATTTGAATTTTTTTTTGTTGAGGTACCTAGTGTTTGTGGGGCTGAATGGGGAAGGTTACTTCATGAGTTATGATGATTTCCCCTTCGTGTTGTAGAAACGATTTCTAGAAAAGTTCGATACCTATTTTACTTCCAGAGATATAACACATTGTAAGTACATATCTATGAGCAGCGGTCCTACAGCTTCTGCCGCATCCCGAATTTTGATTGTCATCTTCTCCTATCCCTCCATTCCTCTTCCTCAATAGTTCTGTCCCACATTTTGCTCCTACTCCTTTTATCCATGTCATTGTTGGTCTTCCTCTTCTTCTCCTATTTGTTGAGGTATAATTGAACGCGCGTTTTATCAATCGCTCCTCTCCCATCCTCATCATATGCCTGTACCATAAAAGTTGTCTTGCTTCTATCCTCTCTGTAGTTCTGCATATTCTTGTTTGTCATATCCTGATTTTTACATTTGGTATATACTTCTGCATGATATTCTTAGAAAATCCATTTATACAGTTTCTATTTTCTTTCTACTCATTACTGACAACTGATCAATATTTCAATATTGATTCTACAATGGCTTTGTAAATAGTAATTTTTGTATTTATTTTGATCCTATTCGACCACAGCATTGAGTAAAAAATTCGTACACATTTCTGACATTGTTGTACTTTATATTCTATGTCTCTATTTGAGGTCGATTCGCTTCACATTATACTTTCTAAGTATTTAAATTCATCGCATTTTCTTATTTCCTGCATTGTTAGGTTCGGGCCTTCCTGTTCTTCTTCTATCCGGAGTTATTCGATTTTTCCTAGGTTGACATTCACATTGTACGTAGTCAAATTGCTACCCTGTATAATATTTATAAAATTACAAGCTTGTCTGTGACGTCCTGGGACAAACTATATACACAGGTTGTCCAAGGCAACTATGTCATATATGGGGATCTGGTAAACAGAAAGAGGTCAAATATTGTTTAATTAGGAAAAATGAGAAAGCGAGTTCAACCCATGTAATATTGTGTTAGAAGAGAAAAGAGAGTTCTTGCTGATAATGTTGCAGCCAAAAATTAGTCAATATGTAAAGAGCTATGACAATAATGTATTTAGAGATTCAAAATTTATTTAAAAAAGTCTTAACTATATCAAAATGTGTTTGCTGTATTACCTACAGTAAAGAAATTATCCTAAAAACACGGAAACTGGAAATTTTCAGTTTGTGCTGTAAACTAAGTTGAACTCTTAAATTTTCCATATGAAACAGATATTCTCATTGAAGGGGTCCTAAACCGGCCAGGGAATTCCAAATCTAATACGTTTTCGTAAGCACTCCACGAGATGTTCGTTTCTTTATCTTACCCAAAATAGAGGTAATTGTTCATGTCTTTCTATTAGAAAAATAGTAGCTTAGTTAAGTTGTGATAACTTCGTCGTTGTTCTTTATGCTAAACAACTAAAGTTGGTTAGAATTTTGGCATTGTTCTGATTTTAAGAAAATTAAATACTTATTGATACTGGGGTTGTACGCATTATGTTTATGCAAGATGGTAGTTCGTAATTGACATTGATATTGACAGATTTTTGCCACTGTTTCTCCTCACCGCTAAGGTAGAAATACGGGGGACCTACAGTTTAACGTTGAATCTGAACGACAGAAATTCCAGAGAAGGTTTTTAGAATTAAGATTCCACGGATGCAAGCCGGATTGCGAGAATTGTGTGTGGTGGGTTGCAGACATTATTTTTATAAATCTGCATAGTACTGCTTAGGTTTCGAACCCAAGCGAGAATCGACGTTTTACTCAGAAAGCGAGCGCTTTATCAACTGAGCTACCACCATACCATTAATAACGTGAAAAAAATTACTAAATGCTATTCAAATATATTGTCACCGCAGGCTATTTTTAGCTCATTTTCATAACTGTTTTTATAGTAGCTTATCAGTTATCACTTTATCGATTTTCCGAACGTGATTATAAATTTATTACAAACTTGATGTGTTGCCTTCAAATTATTTAAGAAAACCATTTAGAAAGGCGGTACATGAATATAGTTACGACGACAATGGAAAACTATTATTTTAGTAAACACTGAAATACATACATTTGTAGCCACTTATCAAAATATCTATTTCTTACAGTTTATAGATCTCCCTGCATGCCCCATTTATCTTTTACACATTGTGGATTCGTTTATTTATATAACTAATTAACTAATAATATTATGTTAAGTTGAAGGCATTTAATTGTAATCAGCCCATTTAACGCAGAAGTTTGAGAAAGTTCCGACGAAGTGGTTCGATAGAGAATCTACGTTGGCATAGGTCTTCTAATTACAATTAAGTGCTGCGAAGACTCATGACCTGCCTACACTGATCGTAAAGCAACGGGAACTCATTGGTTGTGGCTTATGAGGCATAAAATATTTCCGAAATATAAAAAGTAAAAACGTTTCAATATAGAAAAGTGCTTCGTTCATATTTTAGTATTTACTTTAGGGGAATAAACGCAGCCAACTAAAAACCGTAAATTTTTTGCAGAAGGCCGCACGAAAATGAGGGATCGCGAAAGGGATCTTTGGAGCATGGGACCTGGCACCTTTTTAAGCCATTCTGAAAGCCCCATGACAGGACTTCACAGTATTTCCATTCAGCGATTGGACGCTTTACTCTATAGTAATGGTAAGTGGTTTGTGATCTAGAGCTTTATTTACTAATGGGTTGGCCCGACACGTTTAATAGCTTTTCGTTTAGTCGGTCGCCGTTTAGAAGAAAAGTCGATTCCTCCGTGACATGGTTACACAGTTACGCCACCGTTAATCCCTCGACTAAACTTTTAACCCCTTGACGATAGTTGGGGAAGTGATACGTTACGGAAAATTTAAGAAGTTTGGCTTAAATGTGTGACAGGAGAGAATGCTACAACGATTTTGCTAGACGCAGAAATAGAAGTTAACGAAATTACATTAAAAGCATTCGTAAATCTTTTGTATAAATGTTGCGGAGTTTGTATAACACAGGATATAATAAGAATTTAATTTCACTATTCTGACATATAATTTTAATGAGACACGTCATACGAATGTAGCAGAAAAAACATAGTCAACAAAGTTTTCATCAAGGGTTGGCTGCAACAAACATGTGTGTCACTATTTAAGTCAGGAAGCTTATAACGCTTCTAATTATTTAACAGTTTACTAAGAATAATTAAATTAAGTTATTCTTAAATTTCGAACGTAAAACGTAACATTTCAGATATTAATATTAGCCTACAAGTTTTTGTATCGAATTTATCAAGGTTTGTCAAGCAATTCAAATGCTGATTTTTATCAGATGTGAAAAAAACTTACTTCTCGCAATTTCTTTCGTAGTAGTATTATTAGTAGTTTTATATGCTAAAAAGCTGAACGTGTTTTTTGACGAATACCATAAAAATTGTTTTAATATACTTTTCCTAAATATGATGCGAGAAATTACATATTTACAAGCACTCGCTGTTAAGTAGGTGAAAAACCATGTTGAAATATAAAATATAATATACAGTTACATAAAATTTTCCAATGTTTACGTGGTGGAAAGTGCCTTTGAAGGGATGAAAATGAAAGAGCTATATATTAAGTACTAAATCAAACTGGAGGCAGACAAATAGTGAACTAGGGCATGAATAGAAAACTATTAAATTAGGCAAGACAGTTGAAGAGAATGGAAAGTTTATGAAACATAAGATTTTTTCATACTTTATTTATATTTAAGTTAGAAATTAGTTGCTTTCACAATAATTTTGTCTAAAATCGGGAGTTTTAATAAAAGCACAATTTTAGTTAAAAATACGTCGTACAGAAATACACTTTGGAAAAATCATTTACAGCCATGATATTTAGAATACCTAAATACGTATTTCAGCAACTAAGCTTCCATCTTCAGTAGAAACTTGAACTAATTAAATCAACTTGGCTGAGGAGATAAGTCCTTCGCCAAGTCAACAACTCAAGTCCAATCAGTAGGTATTCCTCACCCAAGTTATTTTAGTTAGTTCAACTGACTTTTGTAGTTTAGGAAAAGTAAACATTAAATAACATCAAAGCAGTTTTGAAAATTCAGATTTGAAACAGATTGAATAGAACTATGAATTGATATAAAACGATTTCCATATGTAAATACGTACCTTTTTATCAAATTTATCAAAAAATATATATTGGAGATACATCTAAATATTAATAGATATAATATATCACCTTAAAAATATAATTTTTTAGGCACAATGTAAACACCTGTAAATTATTTAATAAAAGATATTTCAATAATATTAATTGTCCTTGCAAAACACAAAAATTAAATATTTTAATATACCATACATTTGTAATTTTTTATTTAATTTTAAATTCCTTTAATATTCTTTACCTAAAATAATTATATACACTGCCCCCCCCCCCAGTAACTTTTGAACGACATGATATTTCTTCGCAACATTTGTGCTTTAATGGGAGGCTAAATACTACTTTTTAGCATATAATTAAATTTTATAACTTTCAAAATGGCGGCTAGGCGCCTTCTTGAACTATTTTTTTAATTTAGTTATATTTACTGAAAATAACTACAAGATATTTTAAACTGAAATTTAATAAGCGTGTCTAATATATAACTAAAATGAAGTTGCTTTTTAAAACAAATGAAGTAGTTGATAATTATGATCAAAAATGTATCTAAAAGAAGTTGATTGGAAACATATTGTTAATTAGTTAATAACATCTCGGAGATATTTAAAAATAATAAGTAATATTTCGTAGATAAATTAAAATAATTAAAAATTAAGCAATTTATGCCTTTATGGATAACATTAAATCTAAATTGTTTAATATTTACGTCGTAAAATATACATGAATAACTCTATTCTATTATCCAAATTAAATTTACGTAAGTATTTGCAGATGTATTCTTTATTTGATAAAGTCTAATCCTTTGCACTGTTTATTCATTGCATTTATTGAACAATTAACGCTTCTTTTAAATTGTGTAATAATATTGTTTTAAGAAATTGAAATTTAGTTTAAGTTTGTGTAGTTGCCCCGTTGAGCTGTAACAATTTGAGTAAAATGAAACAATTTTCTTTTAAATAAGTTTTTTTGTTTGACAGCTTTTGTTAACTTTGACGTCAGTTGCTGGTTACAAAATACCATTTGGGCATAAGAAATATTTTCAGTGCATTCTGTAATTGCATTTATCAGCTGTTTAACAATTCAAAACAGTTCTTTGTAAGAAAACTTGGCAATTACAATATTATTCGTATTGGGGGTATAAAATTCAAAGGCACGCGAGAATTTTTATGTAAGTTCTGAAAGCTTTACGAAACCTGCAGCATATTAAGCTCTCTGCAGGTCTCGGCGGCCCTTGACAGATGGGAAAGGCAGCCACAACATTCCCCATTGATTATTAGCTGCGCCGTTCCTTCCTTTTACGATACTCATGCCTGTATAATTCACTTACGGCTGGGGAAGGTCACCCTTTGAGTATTCGTCATTCTATTGTCATTACAGGTTATTCTAGAGAAATAAAGATATAATTTAGGTTTTGTGGACATATCAATCATGATAATTTTGTATGGGCGTTAGCTTTCGTGTGCTTTTATGCTGTTTTATTCGTATAAATATGATAAACCTCCTACATATGTATGTTTCAATTGCCTTTGAATTTCAGTTATTTTTTCCATCGATTATTTAATAGGAATTATTATGCTGCTACACATTTCTACAATCTACAAATGTGTGATTCGTTGTAATATATGGATCTTTTCTATGCAGTTTGATGAATTCAATTTAGAATTCCTCTCAACCGTAACCTTTGCATTCACAACATTCCTCAGCTTGGAGAACTCTTCCTGAACAACTTTAACCATTATATGTACAGAAGTTTCTAGTATTTCGGCCGACTGCGCGTAACGGAACGACCTCTTCTGTTTTATTGAGGACCCTACAATTTTCAGCAACCTATTGCTCATAAGTGAGGCTGCCTTTACAAAGTGTAATTTCTAATCCTCATAATTGTGTTTTCAGTTTTCCACGTTATCGGTATTTTTTTCCAATTTTGGCAAATGGTGGGTCTATACATAAAATGTGTTTCACTGTTTACTGAAACTTTGCACGTGGAATAATTTCAAAACTTTAAAAAATGATTACAGTTTGCAAAACAATGTTATTTAATCAAATATAGTGAAGAGTTTGTCTGATGTTGCCATGTTATTTCATCAATTATTTCGCCAGTACTTGGAAAATACGATTTTTTAGTTATTGGTGAAAAAGCAAGATCCATATTGTGAACACTACATGGTGGTATCGGAAATTGAATCTTGATAACGCACGCAACTCTTTAGGAGCGAAGAGAATTGTTTGAAGTATTGGAAATTGCAGATATACTGGGAATTATTTTAAATTTTAAATCTTGTTTTTAAACGCAAACAAGTATTTGAGAAAATTTTGTGACTCATGCATATTGAATGAATTCCTACTAAATTGGGTACATATATTTCGCATCTTTAGGAAATTGTCAAGAACTGTTTGATACTATTACAATAATGGTGAGGCATTACATCCTATGAAGGGCCTGCAAGGCGGAAAGTCAGAGCCCTTATACCCAGTTATCGGGTGCCAAATTCGTGATACGTGGTGATGTGGTGGGCACCACACATCAGCAACCGCATTATTACCTCTTATGAGTTCGAACACAGTTACCGGCATTGAGTCGGGCGTTTAAAGTCCTGACCTTCTATACTGGAGCCCCGTTCTCTGGCCACTGAACCACACTGGTGCCCTGTTCTATTAGTATGATTATTATTATCACTAGGTGTAGTACACAGGCTACTATACTGAACGACGTGTTACTCTATCGACCCTGTACCCTTGATTAATTTAAATATATCACTGGTGGGCAAGTTTGTAATACCTTCAGGTTTCGTAAATTGATACTCAACCCCGAAGTGTTGGTGTCGAAGGGCACCCATAGCTGAACATTTACAAAATATGTGCATCAGCGTTTCCTCTTCTTCATAGCATAGTTGGGTCGTATTACTTAGGTTCCTCCTGAGAATATTGTGGCCTGTTATTTGTCAGTTGTTTCCTGCTCAATTGTAGGATTTCTACTGTTATTTACCTGGAGGGATTCTTCACGAACAACCGTGATTCCCCCAGTCTGTAAATTTCCTGCCAATAGATACGGCGTTGTTTACATGGCTGACGTTTAACGCCTTTGCGCTCATATTAGATATTTCGCACGCGAGTTCTAGACCAATTAGAGGTTCATTTGCTTCCCTGCTTTGTCAATTGGTCTGCCCTTTTGTTTTCTTCTTCAAATGATTCGTTTTCTAGAACTCATTCCAGAGTTACCCTGTTCTGTTCTTCCAGTGTCCCATGTATTTCCCGGCTTTCGCGATTGTATTTCTATTCCCTTAAGGTCTTTACGAGGCGATTGGCTGTCCTACATGATGTAGATATATCTGTTTGCACGGCCTGTCTCTATCATTTGCGCGCGTAGGTCGTGACTGCAAGTACTTTCACCTGAAAGAAAGTGGTGGAGCAGCCTAAGTTGATGCTAATGGTTTCCCCTGTACCTACCCCTAAATTACCCATTTCCGACCCTCAATCCGTTTTGGATCCGCCCATATACCAAATGGACCTTCGACGACTTTTCAGTTCGTGTTTCTTCTCCTCTCTACCTGTCAGATATGATAAGGCTAAAAGAATTCCCGAAGTAGAAAACAGTGTTGATTCTATCAGAAAACATGTTTAGTCTCTGGTATGGTAGAGCCTTCCATCAACAATCGCCTTCAGTCTGTATGCCGCCGGAAGTGCTTACGAATTTGTTACTAAGTTTTAGGGATTTCAGTACGCCAAAAATTATTTAATTTTTTGTAGATTTTGGAAATTATGCTATTGGAATTGTTCAAAGAAGTTGACTAAATTTGATTTTTAGCTTTTGAGGAATGTACGGGCCTGATGAGTACAGGGCATTTATAGCATAAAGAGATTGATAATTATGAGACACGGTTTGTGAATATAGGAAATAGGCAGTTGTTTAAGATATCGTGAGAATGGTGGTTTGTTTTGTTGACATTTTTGAATCACTTGAGATTATTGCGCGTTGGGTATTTTACCATAGTACACCTATTGGAAATTATGAGAAATTGCATGTTACAAGGAACAATTTTAAGAAAGGATAATTGTTGAGTAATCTTGGGTAGTGTTATGGAATTCTGCACATTTTAGGAATTCTGGAAGTAATTAGGGATTATTTAATTGAATTTTTGTATATTTTATTTGGAAGATAAAGGAATTTTTTGAGGAATTATGGTAAGTGTCTAAGACTATGTGAAGTTTTCTGAACTGTGAATTTTTTAGGCACTGTTTAAGAAATTCAATAGATTTCATAGGTGTACCCCTAAGGGCGTTAAAAAGAGAACTACTTAGAATTTTCTGATTACATGAGATTATTGCGCCGGAGGGAATTTTTACATAAGCATGTTAGGAATTGTCAGAAACTGTTTGGGAAGAGATTGTTTTGAAACTGGTAACTAATGGTGGGATATACAGGATGTCAATTTAAAAACGTACAATGTGTTATATCTCTGGAAATAAAACAGGTATTGAGCTTTTCTAGTAAACGTTTCTACAATACGGAGGGGGAATCATAATGACGCATAAGGTAATGGTCCACATAAAACACCTTAGGCTCTAGGTATCCTAAAAAAATTTAAATGGTAACACCTACTTTGTGAAACCTCATTGAACAGCTGTTAGAAAATGTTATTCCGTAGTAGCAACTTTTTCTTTCCCGATTCGATTCGGAAAAAATAAAAAAAGCTCAAAAGAGTTGAATTACAGCTTGACAGTTTCTTGGCATGCGGATTCTACGAATCACATCCTTTGGGATGCGCTGCCATTCTTCTGCAAGAGCGTATTCTAATTGATCAACAATTTGTGGAGGGTTTGGACGAATGCAAATACCTCTTCCCAGCATATTCCAGATATGCTCTATGACATTCATATCTAGACTACATACCAGCCAGTTCATTGTTTGAGTTTCTTGATCTTGAAAATAATTTAGCACTATGTTTGCGATGTCTATCATTATCATGCATGTAGACGAATCCTCGATCATAATTTTACACGTGCGGGCGAACATGTACATGCAGAACTTCATTTATGTATGTATTGGAAAGGTAGTGTTCTCCTGGTCTTCTCCATACACGCAAACGTCCGTCGTTGCCTGACGGAAGAACCTGAACTCGTCTGTACATATTACATGACGCCCCCCTTGACGATACAATAAGCTCACAGAATATGTAATGTAAATACAATCAAGAGCCCAGAAGAAAAATATATTGTAACGCAGTATTCGTCGTTGTATCACAAGCATTGGATAACGTTTGGCACACCGGCTTACTTTTCAAATTCAAAAATTCCTTAACTAGCAATTATTATCTCCTTTTCAAATCCTATCTTTTCGACAGAAACATAACAATGCTTTTGCTGCTTATTGTGCTATAAAATCTGGGGTTCCTCGGTGTATTGCGCCGGTTACTCTATGTATTACACACAATGGCTATGTCTGAAATGGAAAATATTGAAAACGTAATGTTTGCGAATGATGCAGCGATTCTCTCTAAAAATGAAAACCCTCAAGTAGCGTCTGATAATATTCAGAACCACCTAGATCTTTTTACCATGTGGTTCAAGAAATTGCGAATTAAAGTGAACCAGTCCAAAGCAGTGCAAGTCACTTTCGTAAACAGAACTATTACTTGCTCACCAGTAATAATAAACAATTCGCCACTGCCCATTAAAGCCGAAGACAAATACTTTGGATTATATATGGACTGAAGACTAATATGGCATATACATATACATATAAAACGCTTACAACTAAACCTTAAATTTAACCAAATGTAGTACCTAGCTAATAAGACGGAAAGTTATCAATAAACAATAAAGTGTTATTATACAAGACCATGCTGAAGCCTATCTGGCCTATGGAGTGCAGGTGTGGGCGTGTGCCAAGCCGCTACGTATCAAAACTAATCCAAAGGTTTCAATCAAAAGTGCTTCGAACATTGGTGGACGCACCTTTGGCCTATTACAAATAAAATGTTACACGACCTAAAGACCTAAACATCCTATCCGTCACAGAGGAAATTCAGGAAAAACAGTTGTAAAATACCATGGAAAGCATGCTGGCCGCGACAATGAACTTTGTAGAGCAGCAACTCAACGATGATCTATTTGAAAGAAGGCTGAGCAGATCTTGGCCACGCGCTTATTGCAGCACTTAAACACTACTTAGTGACGGTCTTTCAATGTTCCGATAATGTTCTAAACAAGCTAATAGTCAAATTTATTCTCCATGTTACGGTATTTTCTGCCTTCAGAGGTTATTTTACTTATTCCATAGGATTAAACTTATCAGATAGTGAAACAGCCGACAGTACTATTTCGGCAGGATAAGGAAGCTACGAGTGTGTATGATATACGAAATAATTCGAGCAGATGTAAATGTAAATAAAGTGTTTATAACAAGAATACTATTTTTCTGGTGTAGTAACTAATAAATAGATAAATTTTACAAATTGAAGAAACCGAAATTTTTAGTCAGTAAATCCAGACCGCAGACTTATAGTCGTAATCATTTTGATTTTTCGGATGATTTTAATTTTTCCAATGATTTATATTAAAGGAAGCCACTGTTCAACCGTTCCTGGCAGAACTTCAAATATGTTACCTCAAATAATAAAGTACTATACAGTTATGCAGACGAATGTATTTATATTTCATAAACCGTTGTGTAACACCCATGGAGCAGCTGCTTTTATGTAATTATGCGATTTTATGCAAGCGGTTCTTTGCAGGTGGAATTTAGTAAAGCTACGTTAGAAAAAATGATTATAAGGGTAACACATACAATTGTAAATTTAAACCCCATATTTTACTAACAACTACGGCAAGTGATGTTGAGTGACATCCTTCACAGCCGCGCCCTCCGGCTTTTAGTAAACAAAATATAGGTATCTTTGTTTAACTCACTGATTTTAAGATAATGCTTTCTTTTTCGCACACCACTGTACGGAACTTGCCACACATTCATTAGAGGCAGTAGTAAGTAGTTAACCAGTAAGAATTTGGCCGATACCTAACCAATAGGATAAGTTTTATTGAAAGACGCAACATCGCTGTCGGATAGATTTATCCTAGAGGTTAGTTTATACCGCCTGACAACTATCGGAGAGTTTATTCGGAATATTTAAGACCGGCCCTTAGGGTTACACATACAATTGCAAATTTAAACCCCATATTTTACTAACAACTACGGCAAGTGATGTTGAGTGACATCCTTCACAGCCGCACCCCCCGGCTTTTAGTAAAC